>CABFOQ010042967.1:14652-29657 GCA_900660455.1 Gephyroberyx darwinii | reverse complement strand
AGTTTATGTGTACCTTTACAGTGGTAGCCATTGTAGCGGTATTTCAGCAAGCAGCAAAAAGTGGGACTTCGACAACGGGTACATCTGTACATTTCTGTGCCAGTGTTGCCACTGGTTACCTTTGGCAGCCAGGTAGGGTGTGAGCATGTCTCCAAACTGGCTTTTAAAGGAACCTCTCTCCACGCCGGAGGGGGGCATGTACCAGGAGTGAGGGTAAGTCTCATTTCTATCAGACATGAGACCATCATTGATGTCCAGAGGGTCTGTGTACACAAGCACCCCAATGACGCCATAGGGTGCTGCATTGATGGCCTGGATGAGACAAGACATATGGCATTTATCTATCTATCTATCTATCTATCTATCTATCTATCTATCTATCTATCTATCTATCTATCTATCTAGTTTTGAACTGTACATATCTGAATTGACTTAGCAGTAATCTTTATAGGCCATCTGATGGTCCTGTTTAACCCCTGTGGTAACCCCTCCTGGCTTGCAGATCATACTGATTGACTACTGGAGCATTATTGACTCAGTGAGATAATATCTCATAGTGCAATAACTATTATGTATGTGCAAGCTACTCACTTTATCAGCTCTTCCTGCTCCGCCATATCTGGTGATAGCGATGGTTCCTCTTAGGTCCAGTGTCTGGTTCAACAGCTGGTAGTCACTTGGTTTCCCCTGGTTGGCGTACACCAGTTTCCCCTAAAACCATTTTTATTGTTCAAAAACAAATCAAGTAAAACATTGTTAAAGTCAACACTGTCAATACAGTCTTAGTACAGTAAATCAGCATATATGAGATCAGCAGCACAAGTTATTGACTACCAGAAACCCTCTGATCAGCTAAGGTTGTACACAGATTCATAAGGGACTAAGAAGTCAGAAATGTAACTGGGGGCAAACCTGTCCATGCTTTAAACTGCATTATGGAACATATTTTGTAAAAAAAAAAAATAATAATAAAAAAAAATACAAGCGCCTGTTAGTTCATGAAGTGAGGCTGGATAAAGTATAAAGTAAAATCTGAATCTAACAGCAAATCAATAAAGATGCCAGATTCAGGGTGGTTTCTATTGTTCGCACCAGTTAAAATCCTATAGGCTGCATTTTCCAACTGTTGTTGGAGAGATTTTTTATTTAGGCAGGAATAAAGAGAGTTGCAGGAATCTAGGTAAAGATAGGAGGAGAAGATAAAAATGTGGATTACTTTCTACAGATTGCCCAACACTAAAAATGGCTTGATTTTTGACATGGTTCTTTACTGAATGAGACAGGTCTGCACAACTCTCTTTTCATGAAAGTCACACATTAGGTCAATATCAAAGTTTCTGGCAGTTGGCTTAATATTAGCTGATAGAGTGCCTGATTTATTCTGAATCAAATTTATGGTATTATGGGGACAAAGTAGTACTATTTCTGAATTGTCTTCATTAGGTTGAAAAAATCTGGGACATCTACATTTTGTGTCAGCAGAGCATTCTTCTAATTCTGCCCGAATGTCATAGATAGTAAAATGGCAATGTTCTCAGTTGTCTTTCATTGTATTTCTTCACGCAGCATCATTGAATGTGCCACTACATGACTATCTGAGCAGTTTATGACGTTTTCCTTAGCACTATTGTATTCCTTGTCCATCAAAACATATGTTCAATCCTATCATGATCAGTTCAGTAGATATGGAGGATCCCACTGAGCACTAGAGGTCTTTCCCACATTGTGTCTATGCTTTAGGTCTCATATAGTCCAGGATCATTTTAGAACAAGCAGTAAACACATTATTACATATTAAACGATATATAAACAGATGTAAATATAAAAGATATGCACCAAAGAAGTCCATATGGACAAGACAATGGGGACTTTATGATTTCAAATATAGTTTTTGTAATGCTAACTGCACAGTTGTCTGGAAATCTTATGGATACATAGATAACAGTATTATAAATTGGCCAGCTATATCACCCCTAACAGATAACAGGCTGTTGCTCATTACCTTGGTCTACACCATAACGTTGACCGTTATCTCTACTTGATAAGGTAGGTGAAACATTTTGACCTTGAAGATACCTCTTTAGTTGTGAAACAGCAAGGCTTCATGGCACCAGTAAAAAATAAGGCTTTTTACATCTGGCGTTGACTGATCTTCTGCCAACTGAAGACCGATAAAGGCAATATTCTGGTTGCTATTTCATTATTTTTCTTGTTATCTATGCAATTTTTTTTTTTTTTTCAGTCTTCCTATCATTGTTTTTGGTTATTGTGTCCAGTTCACCTGTGTTTCAGTAATTTTGTTTTTAATTCTCATTTTGTTTTGTGTTGAGACATCTTTATAAGCCCCTTGGTGTTTCTTTGTCATCCACGATTGTAATTCTTCTTACCTTTTTTTGGTTTAAACATTGTAATCTTTCATCTGTCACTTCCATAACTACATTGAAAGCCAGAGTCTTCCTGTTTATTTTTATTTGTTGGATAATGATCTTTTTGCAAACCCAGGTATGAAGAGACACATTTTTCATCGTATCTATGTGTGATGTGGACGTTTAGTCGATGCTCTTATCCAGGGTCACTTACAATGAGTACAACAGTGGAAAAAAAATCAATCCTTTGATCGCCATCACAAGCAACCAATAGTAAAGGAGTGCATGCGTCAGAGGCACAGTAGATGTAATAAAATATTCCTGTGACCTCAGAATGATTGTGTATGACAGAGGACAGAGTGGAGTTAGAGCACTACTGTAAACAGGACATAAGAAAGGAGAAAGGAGCCTCAAATAGCCTCAAAGGTCATGACGGTGAGATGTGACAATCATGTGATTTTTATAGTTTCAGAGAGTTACTACTTGACTTTATGTTTGCGTAGTTTAAACACAGGGAGTGACATAAACATTGGCAGTCGATCTCTTTATCTGTCCATTTATCTCACAGTCTATCTTCCATCTGCCCATGCACATGCCTCTGTACCCATCCATCCATCTGTGCACAACAGTTTGACAAGCATACATTACGTGAAGGTTACTCATAGGACTATATTATAAGATTTGGCTTCTACTTGGCATGCTGATATAATCCTATGTGCATGTGAGCTTGACTATGGCCAAAAAAATAAAACTTAATTGCAAGATGATTTTTGTGAGATAATTTATGTAATCTGAAAAGATATATTTCAAAAATATATTTCTGATATACAGATTTCTTTTCATAAAATGTAATCTTTGTGATGAATGTTTGTTTTTTCTTGTGGAAAAAAATAATATTTGCATCCTTTAAGCCTATCTAGTAAATAACCTGAAAAGGGGAAAGAAAAACCATCATTTGGTGTCAAAATTGACCATTCTCTGAGTTTGAGCCTACAACAGGAGGACGCTAGGTGGCATCACTTCTTTCTGGGGGGAGGACTGAGCTGAAAAGGCTTGGAAACACATATTGGCATATTAGACATCACGTATAGACATCCACAGGTAGGAGGGAGGGGCGAGGTACAGACCACGTAGAGATTTGTGCACAGTGACTTCAAACAGAATCCACTGCTCTGGATGTTGCTATTTACCTGTGGATGTCCAGCAGGGCCGTATGCAGCGTATGGTTGAACCACCTCAGGGTCCTCTTGGTCTTTACCATAAGGCTTCTCTTTTTCTCTGGCCGTGTACAGCACAGCCATGGATGGGCTCACTGAAACAAACATCTCATGGTGACGGAGCCTCTCATCCTAAACAGTTGAAACTCATGGGGACACATGGAGGAATGAAGCTAAGGCAGTGTTAGAGTAATGAAAATGAAGTTAACTCTCAGACCAACCGTGTTTTTTCAGATCAGTTTAGTTCTTTGGGAATTGCATTTGTGTCTGGACTTTATGTATTACTCTGACGTTTTTAAACAAAATGTTCCCAGCTAAAGTTTTGCTTTTTATGATTCTTGATGGGAAACAGGAACTAGATTAGATTAGATTAGATTAGATTAGATGGCTCTTTATTGTCCCCGAGGAGAAATTACAGTTATGCAGCAGCACAGAACAAGAGAGAGGCACACATCACGATACAATAAACTAATTTAAGGGCAATAAACTGTATTAAAACACCCTAAATTTATTCTATGAGTAGTTTGGGAAATAGGGGACTTTTGGCTTGTGTGGAATAATTTATGACTCATCCAAACGTTACAGATCATTACAAATCAACTGCACTGAGCTTGTACTTCAGTATGTCATACAGCACTACTGGCATGCCTACTAAAAGTACACACCCTGGCTTTCCATCTCACTGTGTAGTATTTATTTGTTACAGTCTGTGATAACGTGCTAGACCTCTCAACTGTTAATCATCCTTTTTCTCTGAGCTTCTTTTAACTGTGATGATTTGATCAGTAGTTCTCAACATTTTTGGCTTGAGACTCACAAAGTGAGTGATGCCCACTGTTGCAGGCATAACATGTACACAATGGTGAACTCTGACACCAATTTTTTTTCCAGGCTATTTTACTTGATTAATTGCTGGAAAAAGCCTGGAGGCTGCAAATACTCATTTCACAAGGAGAAGGCACTAAGGTTGAGAACAACTGACCTACAATATTATCACAGGGATTGCTGCATGAGGTGTGTAGCTACACAAACCAAGTCAACAGGTTGACTCACCTACAGTGACCTTGTTGGGTTTTTTGGGGTCAGGGAAGGAAAGGTAGACCATGTACTCCTCTCTCCAGGCCTGGTCCAGACCAGTATCTGGGTCCTGCCATCTCTTCAGCATGTACTGCACCGTCTGCTCGTCTCCAGCTGTGGTGGCCATGTGGGGCACTTTGGTCAGCTCCCTGTGGAGGAACATAGGGATGAAGAAAACTTCAGTCAAATAATTAACTGTGCGCTCGCTTTTGTACTCTTTAAATACTAAAAGGGCTCTGAGGAATCTTGAGGAACCCCAAAAGGTTCCTTGAAAACATCCACAACCCTCTAACATATGATGAGAGACAAACTTTAGTGTTTTTTAGTGAGAAACCCCAAGGTGCTTATGGTCTCCCTTTGGATCTTATGTATACAGTCTCTATCATCACATGCTTACTTCTACCAGATACCTCCACACTATAAAAATCAAAAAATCAAATGAATCAATGAATGAGTGAACTTCTGAAGAAGGATTATGTTAGCCTCACTAGAGGTTTTGAGTCATCAGATGTGATCAACCATTAGCTCACCGTAGGTTCTCCTGGATCTGCAAGTTGTCCACCTCAGCCAGGAACTTCTCGATGAGGCTCTCGTCCACGTCCCGCGCCACATCCTTCACCCAGACTGGCACCGAGCTGCTAGTGTTGATGCCATAGTGCCCGATGAGGATACCCACGGTCAGCATGGCAGCACCGCACAGAACTCCAAACAGCACCTCCTTTAGCATTCTCCTCAGCAGGGTTAGGTCTTTGACAAGATATCCAGATCAACAACCAATGGCCTTGTGTTGAAGCTTTTCTCTGACAGTGATCTTTCCCAAATGATCAGTCTTGTGTTGTGCGTCTGAAGTAATCAGAGTTTATGTAGGAAAAAAATGTGTTTCTCCATCTGATTTGATTGTCCCAAATGATCTGTGCACCACTGGCGCACCCTGAGAAGTCATCCCCAATAAGAAATAGACACACTCACTGTAAAGTTTACTCATTAATGTTTTGCAGATGGGATGGACTTTATCCCTTTATGTGCCTGAGTGTGTATGTGTACACACGTTTGAGCTTGCTTATGTATGCCTGTGCTTTTGTATATCCGTGCATGTTTCTATGTGTGTCTTTGTATGATACAACCTTTCATGATAGTGAATCCATTTATTTTCAATGTCCAGACTGATACTGAGTAAAAATGGAAATTTTAGGTTACATTGAAAAGGGCCTTTCTTATTTTGCTTGAAACTGTAAACCTCAACAAATATCTGAAGAGAGAATACAACTTGATTTTTCAAAAAAGAGTAAATCTCCTAGTCCTGGTGGATTCTGTGCTGGGATTTTTAAAGAATGTTGTAACGTTTTTTATAGACCCTTTGTTGAAAATGGATATACACTCAATCCTACCAGGTGTCACCACTTTTATTTGCCTTAGTGCTTGAGCCCCTGGCAGAGGTAGTGCACCCAATGCAATATTACAGGGTTCATTCTAAATGTTTTGTGGATAATATTTCACTTTTTATCTCAAACCCTGAAATTTCTATTCCCTCTCTTGTAGATCTTTTTTTTTTTTTTTAAAGATTCAGTGTGTTCTCTGGTCACAAGATAAACTTCAAGAAATCAGAAGCCTTACCAAGTGGAAACTTGATATTTATTTATGTCATGTCTTATGTTCTGTTATGTTCTGCACCTTGGTCCTGTGAGGAACGACATTTTGTTTGGCTGTATGTGTTACATGTGTGGCTGAAATGACAATAAACTCAACTTGACTTGACTTGAGTTGAGTTGATATGGGGACATGGAGTGATTCCCATTTTAAATGGTCAAAGAAATGTGTCTTCCTACCAAGGTATTACTACTTAGAGAAGTTTACAAATATTATATGATAGCAATTTTGTGTGTGAATCACCCATAAAAGGAGGAGGTGGGGCTTTATATATTGTATAGAATTAATTTTGCAATAACCCCCGCTGTTGGACAGATGAAAATTAATAAATAGAAATTGAAAAAAGCAACATTAAACCTTCGTAAATTCTGTAACTAAAATTAGCTGCCATCATTAAGATATTGGCTATAATAAAGAGACGGTCTTTGCTATAACCGAACTAATGGCACACTCTAGTGGTAACTGTTATATAGACCGGAAGTCTTCTTATTACTCTTCAGAAGTCTTATTATTAGTACTCATGCTGCCTGGACACTAGTGCGTATGAGCAGACATGAAAATACGTAAGCAAATTAAAAATCGTATCCACAATTAGTAGTTATGTCACCATTTGATGCTATATTTTGACCTCAAATGGCGTTTCCTCTGGTTTCTCCCAGAATGCATTCGTCCTGCTTCGTCTGTTACATTTTCACTTTCACTCTTGCACTTAAAATTTCGGTTGAAACAGACAGGCCCACGAGGACACGGTAAGTAGAAATGTATGTAGATGTACATGCTAACTCGTGTTAATGTTGGAAAATAATAGATAATATTACTGTATGTCTTAATTTTGGTTAAAGTCACGCTTGTATCTAGCGATTGTTGACATGAATGAATATGACTTTGAGGGAAATCGAAACTATTGCTCTGCCATATGTTATAATCAGTGTGTATTTGTCGTTGTCTGTGAGCCTATGGGCTTGATTAACTTACTAACTGTGGATCTGTGCAATAACTCGATTATGCAACTGAGTTTTGCACCAAAATGATATCCAGCATTTAGAAACGTCACAGCACAAGTCAAAGGATGGTGACGTTAACTTCCGCAGGTGACTTTTACAGGATGAATCCTCTATTGGGCAATATTATTGTTGTCTTTATTTTATTTTAATGGAAAATGGAATTTGGAACTCTTCAGTTTTAATATTTTTTCATTAATTTGCACCCTCTGACAGGTGAGAAGTTCCTTGTGCCCTGTTGCCACCATGTTAGCACTTCCTGTCTTCCTGCTGCTGCTGGTACCCTATTGTCCTTCATTAGGGGCTCAGCTACCGGAGCATGGCCAAGCCAGGGAACGGCCGGTAGCCACCAGCGGCCAGCCTTTCCCCTGGCACCAGATGAGGCTTCCCAAATCCGTCTCTCCCCTTCACTACGACCTCTCCATTCACCCCAACTTGACCACCCTCAGCTTCACCGGTGTTGTTCGTATTTACCTGGAGGTGCACGAAGACACAAGCACAGTCGTTCTCCACACCAAGCAAATGCAGATATCCAAAGTGCTGCTCTTGGCACCAGAAGGTGTGAGACCTCTCCGGTTTTTGGAGTATCCTCCTTTCCACCAGCTCGCCCTGCTGTCAGACACGGTGCTGGCCAAAGGTAGGAGGTATGAAGTTCAGCTAGAGTTCGCTGCCAACTTGTCTGAAAGCTTCCATGGTTTCTACAAGAGCACCTACCGCACCAGCAGTGGGGAGGTCCGGTAAGACTTTGAATAACTTCTCTCTCACTCACTGCAGTTAAAGGTGCTACTTGTTAGCATTTTAATGTCAATAAATCATTACCACGTTAATTTAGAGTCATTAGTATAATTTCTGTAAACAAACGAGACCATTGCCAAGAAGGTTGGCAGCCGCTGCTGGCCTCTAACTTGAATTTTACATTCAATTTTACATTTCATTTGGGCTCTGTTCTGGAGTAAAGAGGGAAAGACTGATTGAAAAATCACTTCCAACATTTTTATCCTCTTCAGTAAAGACAAAAAGAAAACAACTGCATGGTTTTAATTTTGACAAACACCAGCACTGACAGTATCATGCGTGCGATAGTGGCTGCCAGTTGTCTCGACCTTCGTCTCATTCGTTTACGGTAGTTATACCAAGGTATCGATCAATTTCACAATTATATATTGATGTTTAACAATCCTACACGTAGACCTTTAATTCACTTTCTTTTTACTGTTCTTCCAGCATGTTATCTCAAATAATAACTTTAATACATCATCAGGGTTCTGGCGTCCACCCAGTTTGAAGCGACCAGTGCTCGGGCAGCCTTCCCCTGCTTTGATGAGCCCGCCTTCAAAGCCAACTTCACCATACAGATTATCCGGGAGGCACGCCACATAGCCATATCCAATATGCCCAAGGTACACATGAATCAGGGGATATCAAACCCAAGATTACTTTTTACAGATATAGTCGTTGTAGTAGTGCAAATCTTACTGCATGCTTGCTGAACTACTGCAGTAGGAGTTTCAGTTTGTTAAACTACTTGGTTAATACTAACAACTCTAACCTCCAACATATTCATCCACTTCACCCATTTCTCCTCTCTGATCTACCCATTTAATCTCTCTTTTGTTTTTTCCACCCCACCACTACACCCCCTCTGTTTCCAAGGTGAAAACAGTGGAGTTGCCAGGCGGTTTGCTTGAGGACTACTTCGACACCAGTGTGAGGATGAGCACTTACCTGGTGGCCTTCATCATATCCGACTTCCTGTCTGTTAGCAGGACCACCCAACACGGTATCAAGGTGAGGAGGAATATAAATACATTGAACGTCATGGTTATCATACATACAACGGGTAGCTGTCTGTTTGGTCATGAACAGTTTTCTGTATTGAGGGCAGTTCATTCGTTACCTGAAAAAAGAGTGAGCTGACCTCCGTGTTCTCGCCCATCAGATTTCAGTCTACGCTGTACCTGAGAAGATTGACCAGACAGCCTTTGCACTGGATGCTGCCGTCAAGCTGCTGGACTTCTACGATGACTACTTTGACATCCCTTACCCGCTACCCAAGCAGGGTCAGAGGAAATGTGTTATTGTGTATCGTGCATGCTGCAGTATTTTTTGGAAAAAGGAAAAAGTTTGTCTCTCTATTCTGCTGTTGCAGTTTACATTGATTTAGTATTTGTATATGTATTATGTATTCCCGACAGACCTGGCTGCGATACCTGACTTCCAGTCAGGCGCTATGGAGAACTGGGGGCTGACCACCTACCGAGAGTCAGGCCTCCTCTTCGACCCCAACAAGTCCTCAGCTTCAGACAAACTGGGTATCACCATGGTCATCGCCCACGAGCTCGCCCACCAGGTAGCTGGCCTGCAGCTGTTTTGTCTGTCAGGGAGCGTACCGCCCTGGGACAGTGATTCTCAGATTCCCAGTGAAACAGATATACAGAAGTACACAATTGTGTCTAATATTTGCTATAGTTCTATATAAAATTAGATGAAATTATGCTTTGCAGTAAAAGAACGTTTTTCAGCCTCTAGCCCTCCACTAGTAATGAATCGAGTCACAGCCTGAAAAGAAAAAATATACTTTTGTACACTTTTTATAAATTTTTTGGTGTGGCTGATCAAAAACAGTTGGGAACTTCTGTCTCATGCTACGTTCTATGGCTAGGAGTCTGGCGTATGGCTACGAATCTGCTATGTGTTACGGTGTACAGTACAACTTAACAGGATAAACCTTGATATTCATGTTCTTTTTGATAGCTTTGGCTGCTTTCTGTCCTTGCATGTTGAAGCTGTTCTTATGTGTTCTCCTTCCTGTCCAGTGGTTTGGGAATCTGGTGACTATGGAGTGGTGGAATGACCTGTGGCTCAACGAGGGTTTTGCCAAGTTCATGGAGTTTATCTCTGTTGACATCACCTACCCAGAGCTGCACGTGGTGAGAGCTTAGCACAGGGAACTGCCTCTACAGATACTACTGAGATTTCAAAATAGTCGGTGTGGTTGAACTCATTCAGTCGTCTGTACGAGGCAAGACAAATAACCTTTATAACTCTCTCTTTCCATCTCCCATCCCTGTTTTCTTCCACTCTCTCTCTCTCTCTCTATCTTCCTCTCTCTCTCTCTCTCAGGATGACTTCTTCTTGGGAAAGTGCTTTGAGGCCATGGAGGTGGACTCGCTTAGGTCCTCCCACCCAGTCTCCACCCCCGTAGAAAACCCCGCCCAGATCCAGGAGATGTTTGACGACGTCTCATACGACAAGGTCAGCTTCTCCTCCATTCACCCGTCTCCATGACAGGGGAACAACCAGAGGTCACCCCACCCCCCACCCTCCATCCATCTGAAGCAGTTTATATGCGATACAGGCGCAGCCATTGTACAAGTCCCATTTTTTACTGCATGCTTGTTGAACTACTGCTTCATTTTGGACCCATCCCTAAAAATAATAGTTAAAAGTCAATTTTTGCTCTTTTCAGCATTCAAAAGTTACAAGAAATAGTCTGTTAGCTAGTCAGTTGACAGACTATACACTTTTGTGTTACAATATACAAATTTTATTCTATTGTGTAACATTCAGAGAGAACTGTCTGCAGTACTAATGCAGGGTAGATATAGGATGAATGCACGAAGGAGGACTGATTTAGCTTAGTAGCGCAAATTAGGAAAATGCTAGAAAAAGAGAGAAGAAACGCAATTTTGCAGTTGAGACAAAATAAAATAAAAAAGGTGCATGTACTGTACTTTTATTTTTAGGGGGCATGTATTCTGAATATGCTGCGAGACTTCCTGACTCCCGAGGCTTTCGAGATCGGCATCGTCCGATACCTGAAGAGCTACAGTTACCAGAATACTGTCAACAGCCACCTCTGGGAGAGCCTGACTAATGTGAGTTATGTGTGTGTGCGTGTGTGCGTGTGTGGGTGTGGGCGTGGGTGTGTGTGTGTGTGTGTGTGTGTAATAATGAAATAGCAGTCCATTTTAATGGGGCAATAGCCCAGAGGTTGAAGCATGCTTGTGACTGAAAAAAAAAAAGAAAACTGGGCAGGTAAAATGAATGCTCTCTCCTCCCTCCATAACTGCTGTTGATGTGCCTTAGTAGAAGAGTATGGGTGTATAAGTGAGTAAAGGCTGGTTCCAGGACAGTATTGGGCAGCTCCCGGGTGTGAATGTGTGTCACTATGAATGTGAAGCAGGTCGGTGTAGAGCATGCACACTCACCTAACCTTCCCTCAACAAACACATAAAGGTTAAAAATCTGTGTGAAACCGCTGTGTGTCTCCACACCAGATCTGCCACTCAGATGATCTGGACGAGGGCCGAATGAAACAGAGTGACTTCTGCACCAAGAGCAAGCTCCAGTCTGGAGCCTCAGTAAGTGTTCATGTTTATACAACGAATGGTTTCAACCAAGCGGTCTGATTGGGCGAAGACGGGTTCCTGCCTGGCTTGCAGATGCACAGCTAGCCACGGTTTATCAAAATGGAATAGCAGTGCTAACTTTTGTGGTTACCAGGGACCTAGCAAGTCATCACTCTTGTGTTCTCTGTTTTTTTTATTTTTATGTATGTATATTACTTTGAAGAAAACCTTTCAGACGGCACGCATGCAACTGTATATAAGCCATAATACCCAAGAGTTGCACATCACCGTTGTACTCATAGATACCCATTCCCAGAGTCAAGAATGCTATCTCTGGTATTACTGATATTGTCATTGTCAATGCATTCAATAGTGATCTTGTATCAACCCATTATTAAGACCAGTGAGTGACTTAAGCATATGTTTTGTATTTCCTTTAAATCTCTGAAATATGTGGCATAGACAAACCTTAGCAGGTTTATGTGATTACTGAATGTATCCTAATGTGTGTGTGTGTGTGTGTGTGTAGAAATGGTACTCTGGTGATGAGCTGGACGTCAGGGCCATCATGGACACCTGGACACTGCAGGAGGGCTTCCCGCTGGTCACCGTAGAGGTCAGAGGTCGCGAGGTCAGGCTCAGTCAGGAGCGTTACCTGAAGACAGATGACCCCTCCCTCACTGAAGGGTAAGATGTCGGATTGAGAGCGCTCTGACGGATAGTTTGACATAACAGTTGTTTTATATCAGTATACAAGTACTGGCAATACAGTGGCAGCCATTAGTACTGCAGGGAAAACTCGGATGTCTCTCAACCAACTAGTTACCAGACAGCTTGTAACTTCCAACTTCTAAAACAGAGAAACGCTTGATTTTTTTCCAAACAGTTCCTCTTGGGGATGAAGTAGACCAGCAGCAGTAGTTCAGCAAGCATGCAGGGGAAAGTGACTTCTGCAGTAGCTACATCTCTAGCTGTAGCACTGGGTTTTGATCTCCTGTAATAATCATTATGTGTTGATAGATTCCTGTGGCAGATCCCACTGACCTACAAGACCAGTGCCTCGAGCAAGATCCATCGCTTCCTGCTCAAGACCAAGACTGGTGAGCATGATGCTGATTTGGCTGATTTTTGGATCGCACTTTTTTCATCCTTTAGCAAATCATGAAATCAGTTGAATTCTATTTAAAGTGATTTTTCAGTTCATAACCTCTCCAAATCTGTACACTCTCTGTGGTACATGCAGTACACAGCATATATAGTTATTCAGCGAGGTGATCTAAAACATGATGACCTTCTCTTGCCCTTCATCCTACCTGTAGATTTTCTATACCTGATGGTCCAATAAACCAGCAGATGTAGGGGTTGGGATAAGGCTGGGTGAAATTATCACACATTTATTGATTATTTATTTAATCCTCCCCTTCTTCCTGTAGATGTCCTGTACCTGCCAGAGGAGGTGGACTGGGTGATGTTCAATGTGAACATGAGCGGCTACTACATGGTCCACTATGCGGGCCAGGGATGGAGCTCCCTTATCAGACTGCTTCAGCACAACCACACAGCCCTCAGCAGCAACGACCGCGCCAGCCTCATCAACAACGTCTTTCAGCTTGTCAGGTCTGTCGCCTGCCAACGCCTTACAGTGGTAGCCATTGCAGAAGTCTTGCTTCATGCATTTATCCTGTAGCTTCAGCCAAGCAGTCTGATTGGTCAACGATGGGTTTCAATCATGTTGATAATTCCCCAAAACTACAGGTTACAACTCTTGTGGTAACCAGGGAGTGTGTTAGCAATATTTATTTTATTATGTACAGTGTGTGTACTACTTTGAAGAACAGTTCACACGGCGGTAACCATTGTGTTTAGGTCTTTAGGATGTTCTTTGTTGTGGTTATGGAGACTTTGGTGCTGCTGACAGTGCTAGCTGCATCACTGTAAACAACGCCCTCTAGAGTATTGTTGCAAGTATCACAGTACTTGCATTTCTCTCAACCACCTGGTTACCAGACTGTTTCTTGTGACTTTTTTTTTTTCAAAATAATTCTCATAGGTAACAGACCCAAAGTACAGCATTACATGCAAGCATGCGGTAGAAAGTGTGGCTTCATCATGGCTAAGACATGATGTTACACAGATTTAGACTCAAACAGTGATATGTTAAATGCCTAGTTTGTGTGGTGAACTGCGTTTTTGCATTGTGTATTTCTAACTGCTTATAATAATGGTTATAATGCACCTTTATTCAGGTAACAGTGATTTCAATGGGATAACTGACTGTCTTCATTCCACTGTGTCTTGAAACTGGTTTGTGGATTTTGGAATTCAGTGTCCACAAATATAGTGGCCAAATATTTTGAAATAGTAACTTTCATTTAAAATAGTGTTTTTAATAAATCCTGAAAAAAGAGGCTTGTAAAATTGACAGACAGACAAACTGGCTGGTAAAATTGACCAAAAAAAACATTGTTTAACTGGCAGCTGGTGTTAATTCCAAGTGCTTCATGTGTTTTCCAGTATAGGGAAGGTGAGTTTGGACACGGCTCTAGAGCTGTCCCTGTACCTGTCCAAGGAGACGGAAATCATGGCTGTGACCCAGGGTCTGGGGGAGCTGGTACCTCTCTACAAACTGATGGAGAAGAGAGACATGATGGCTCTGGAGAACCAGATGAAGGTCAGTGAAGACTAAGGGCGCACTCACACTAGGCCATCCGTACCGTGCCCGAGCATGGTTGACCCCCAAAGTCCGGTTCGTTTGACTAGTGTGATCGCTCCATACCGTACCCGGGCCCGCTTGAAGAGGTGTGCTCGGGCACGGTTCACTTGGAGACGGCATGGTACGCATCTAGTGTGATCGCTAATCGTGCCGGAGCACGGATCCCGAACATGTCAATGATGCGACTGTCCCATAAAATCGATGATTTATTAATGAACATGAATTGTAGTCGGGAGTAAAGCTGCAGATTCCTCCCTCAACATCAGCTGCCTCCGTAAAAATCTTCTTATATGTGCAGCACGATTAACTGAAAATTGCTGCGTTGCATAATCGATAAATCTATAAGGCATGTGAGAGAGCTGTGAGTCACCACACCCAAAACCACTCCAAATAAGCCACAAAGTAAAATTATGAACTCCACTGTGCTGTGCAAAAGCACGTTTCTTCAACACAAGAAGTTGGATCGTGATGACGTAAACGTGCCTGGGCACGGAACGTTTAAGTGCAGAGTGAGCGCAGGCCAGCGGGGGAGTGGGGAGGGGGGGCAATCGTGCTCCGGCACGGTTGAAGCCAACCGGGCCTAGTGTGAGTACGCCCTCAGTCTAGTTCTACTCAGTAGAAGTATTTGATTG
>CABFOQ010042967.1:0-10480 GCA_900660455.1 Gephyroberyx darwinii | reverse complement strand
CTTTGATCCAGTTCACTTAAGCCTGTTATTGTTTTTAATGCCTTCGTCTAGAGGGTGTTAGTACTACTGTTTCGGTTGGGTTGCATCAACGAAGATTAACCTTTAAACTGGATTAAGTCATGGTTTATTAATAAATTCTGTCTCATCAAACTGTAAACCTAGTTCATGACTACGCAATATAAATTTTAAGACATCTTTTCTCTCCTCTCTGTCACTCCTGCTAATCCGTTAAAGGCTTCTGCCAGTCAAGGCATTGGCCTTTTTATTGATGGTGATGTCTGTTTTCAGGACCTTCCTCACATGGTTACATCTATCAGCAGGAACCCTTAATCATTTATATTTAGGTTAAATCAACCTTAGAGAAATTGTGCAACACAGCTCCAGTTTACCTACTTTAAACCTAGTTTTACTCAACTCTGATTCATTTCAGATTAAATTAAACCATGTTGGCGCAACCTAGCCTTAGGGTTAGGGTTAGTCTCCTTTCATACCATATTCCAAGAGGAGGTGTTAACGCTGATTGTGGAACGTGTTTGTGTAGAAAAAGAAAAAAAAGTTCTGTATTTTTGACTCCACATATGCCTCCATCTTAGAAGCTCAAGCTTTTTTTTCATGATGTTTGACATGAATGTGCAGTGGTGGTCATTGTATAAATCCCCCTTCATGCATTTATTCTTCATCCATCCTGCATCAGTACTGCAGACGCTGCTTTCTTGAATGTTACAATTAGAAACAGTCACCAGACCATTCCTTGTAACTTCTGACAGATAAAGAGAGGGAGAAACTTGTATTTTCTTCAAACATTCAAACATTTCCTCTTGGGGAGGAAGCCAGATTGCAGTGAAAAGTGGGAAATTCTACAATGGCTAACACTGAATTAATTCTGAAAACCACCAAGTAAGAGAAAACCTCTATTGCACTTGTTAGATGTCTGTTCTTATGTAGTGTTGGTATGTAATTGACTTTATTTTGTTTTTAATTGAAGGAGGTGCTGCCAACCCTAGATTTCCCTAGATTTTTATTTTGTGATTTTATTCTATGCTGTTTGTTTGATTTGCTGATTGCTCATTTTTTGTGTGAAGATGAATATGAATTCTGAAACCAGTGGTCCTTGATAACTTACTTTATTGAAATGCTTCATCAATACCACATGAATAGCTTTGAGAAGTGCAACATAAATAAAGTGTTGATTTATTTAAGATGTTTTGTCACTTGCTAATAATGTTTGCTGTTTTCATACTACTATACCATCCCTCTTTTTGCTGGACAGAATTCCTCAAATTTCTACTTTTTGAATAAAATGCTTGTTAGCTCTACAACCGTTTCATTTACATTTATTTGCGCACACCAACGTTTCAGCTTCATTGCTTTAAGGGGGGAATTTACTGGTTAAACTTGGCTTGTGTGCCACTGGAAGTTATATGGTTGTAACCCTTGTTCCTCACTAATCTGATCAGCAGGTGCTCATTTGGTTTTTCATTCTGATTTCATCACTTACACACACCCGCTTTATAAAACCCTCTTTTAGCAGTTGGCAGAGCTAGAAAGTACCTTCTCTTCCAGAGTATTTGTATTACCACCAGACTCCACTGACTTGCCCCAAAATGGCAGCACACTGACTTAGTGAAGTCTCCAGTCTCCTCCATTAATTGAGACAAGGAAACAACAATCAAAAATGATCAATTTAAAATGATATAGCTGTATTGTAAAAATGAAAACCAAAACTTACCATCTGAGGTGTAGGAGGCCACAGTGTGATGTCCGTGATGTTGACGTGAACTTGAAGCTTTCAACACTCGACTTCAGCTATATTACTGTGAAAGAGGATGTCCTATAGTCCACTATTACTATTTTTACCAAACTTTTATTGTTTCAAGGTGTTTCTAATTTAATGATGAAGTGTTAGTGCACTGTATTTCTTCCACTGCTTTTGTTTCCATGGTGATCAATTGATACCTGCTGCAGAACGGTAGCTGTTACTTTAAGGCTTCAAATGTGGCCATAAAGTCTTCCCCTTGGACCTTTAGCACATCCTGATAAAACACACCCTCCAACTGATAACACACACACACACACACACACACACACAAATACATGCATATATTCATGTCACACAGTTACAAGTCAATAAACTTGACTTGCAACTGTGTGTATTTAACCTTATAGGCTAAATATACATGCGTGCTTCCTTGTGTATTTATTTTAATATAACCACATTTAAATTGAAACACACACACACACACACACACACACAATTCAAACACACATAGACACACAGGTGTGTCCATGTGCCCATACACATGAACTACACACTCACACCGCCCCCTTCACAGTGCACCCACACTATAAACTGTACTCTGCTCCACTGTGTTTTCCCTCCCAGTCCTACACCTGAAGAGAGCTGTCTCAGGGAAGGTAAGCCCCTTTGGTCTGTCTGGTTTTGTTGGTCACCAGTATATTCTGCTCCCTCTTCATGGAACTCACTGCAAACTGAACAAGCTGGTCTCTCTTGGTGAGTTTAAACTGATTATGACCTATCCTAAGGACTCAATAAGGAGCTGACCATTCTTTATTTCACCAAGATTTCCAAATGTCTGCTGTTGGGCTACGGCCTATTGAGCACTTATGTAGTGAATTTTGACTTTGCACTCACCCTTTGTGATTTTAATGGTATTTTGCTTTCATATATAGTGGTATATTGTTGTATCTTTTTGTTTGATGCTGATTTGTGTCATTGGGAGCACCTCGTTGAAACAATGTTAACATTGATAAGTGTAATATAATATATAAAGTACATTAACAAGGTTAATAGTAGACCACCTCTTAAGTATTATATTATTATTGTTACAGATAGACAAATACAGTCGCGATGACAGGCAGTATTGAGTTATACCCTGGATGGGGCATTATCAGTCATGGCTGGTAAGTGAGCCACTGATAGCCGCTTTGGCAAACCATCATATGGAGGACCGATTCTACTCTAATAATCCAGTTGGCAACTCAAATAGTGAAAGTATTAGCCTCTGTAGCTGGTAGACAAAAATGTGTTTTCTACCCTGATTATTTCACAATAGGCTATATAGCTAATGTTAGCTAGTTTTCAATATCTGATCAGGGACACTTTGGTAGTGTGGGATACTTTCAGTAACAGGGGAAAAACCGGCAACCCTTGAACCTGGCAGCCTCCTGGCCAACATACCAACCAGCCATAAACCTTCATCCTTCTTCACAATTATGACTTGTATAATGTATGGTCTGCCTAATATTTCATAGTGGTCGTTATAGAAGTGCTACTTCAAGGATTTACCCTGCATTACTACTCCAGGCATTTCTTTCTTGAATGTTTTACTGGTGTAATCTAAGTTGTTCATTTCCCCATGTGTCACACGTGATATTCCAGACACCACTGAGAAACTTGAGGAAATGATGCATCACACCACTGACATGCTACAATTGCAGGTCAAAATAAGGTGAAACCACTGATTGGCCCAGAGTGCATCATTTGTGGGGAAGATATATTGTATATATATATATATATATTATACCTGATATGACCTCTCACCTGAATGCACACTCATACGCTATCGCCTCATATTCAAGTTGGTCAGCTGATGCATTTACAAGCATATGTGGAAAAACATTCAATCATCAGACCTTTGCGTAATACATAAGCCAGTGCAGCTAAAACTGTACGGCTATGAGGTTACTATTGGCCAGATGAGGCTGTTATCTTGTGAAAGTAGGCCTTCTGCAGGCCTGTTATCTCCCCACCAGTAGAGACAGACACACAAAAAAAAGGGAAGGGCCGGCGTGGGGCTCATGCCTCAGACCAGCCTACTTCCACAGGCCTACATGTTATGGTTCTACCCACCTTTATACACACATACCATTATACCTGCATCCCCAGAGCCACCCATCTGCTGATAGTATCACTGATAGACTTCTTTGCCAAGGCATTTGGGACACTATGCCTTCAGACTTCACACTTCTGAGAACAATTAGGCTTTTTGGGTTTTTTGGGCTGATACTTACAAACACTAATGTTTGGCCAATATGCTGTATTTGGAATTACAATTAAAATACTCAGAGGGCTTTGACGGTAACACAGTAAGTCCCTCTGTGAAAGTAACACAGACCTCCTTTTTATGCTCTAGAAAATTGGTTATAATTTTCATATCCCTCACCTATAAAGAAAATGCATATTTTGAGATTTAGAGAATATCTGTGCAGTACAGAATGCTAATATAATGCAGCACCTTTACTATATACTATTTTCTGCTGAATTATACAGACAAAAATTGTCAAAACCCACTCTAAAATGTTCTTTAGGTCCTCAAAAGAGGCAATAAATAATATTCAGAGCAATAATCCAAACTGTTTGAACACATTCAATGTTCCATGAGAAGACAGTTCCCCAAAGTACTTTCTTATAGTTCAAGGTCCTAAACCATCAAGCATTGCCTAAGTCCATAGAGTGCTTTTTCAGCTCCCCCTTTTCTCTATTTATTCTCCATCTTGTTTACATCTGTTTTTGGTGTGTCAGACTCATAACCCACTCGTCGTTACATCATTAAATAACCAATCACCTTCTAGAATTTCTATCTATCTATCTATCTATCTATCTATCTATCTATCTATCTACCTATCTATCTATCTATCTATCTATCTATACAACATGCAGCTATAAAAATATGGAATGTTTTTAGATATATCTTGAATTTAATTGATGACAAAAAATAAATGAAAGTGAACCAGATTGTTGTTTTGTCTACTTCTCTTCCAGGTCTATACTGATTCAGGTTTCAGGTTTTTCACTGTGATTCTATTTTGATCCATCAAGAGTATTCTACTCGGCCCTGATGACGTCCTTTTACTACATCCCTGCTCTAGAGTAAGACTCATTTCTTTTTATCTCTACGTTTCTTTGTCAATTCAATTCAATTCAATTCAATTCAATTCAATTCAATTCAATTCAATTCAATTCAATTCAATTCAATTCAATCCAATTCATTGGCATGGATCCTCTCCAAGGATCTTCCTAGGCATCCTGGGCTTTGGTTTCGTCATCATGTTCTGTACAGCCTTCTGCAAGGTGTGCCACCGCTTCAGAGAGGACCAGATGGAGAGGGAGGAGCGGAGGCGTGGCGAGGAGGGGCGGCCTCCCTCGGTGTATTTCATCCCGTATCCTGGTAGCAACGACCACCACAGGTCGCCACGATACAGCCAAGAGCTCCACATACCTCCACGATACAGCACGGCTATGTACTGCAGCCCCCCACCATCCTATAATGAGGTGCGACACACAGCAAGAAGCTGCCTGTTGAGTTGTATCATAGTATTCTGCAGGATACCGCATAGATCTGACGTGGTAGCCTCATCACTGTCTAAATTAATGTCCATGTCTCTCTCAGTATGCGTTCTTGTGTCCTCCATGATGTGCTTGAAGTGATATCTAACGGCTGAAGTGCTGAGCAATTCTAAAACAAAAGAATGCGAGGAGAAATGACGGATTAAGTTCCTGGAAGTTTACTTGCAAACTGAGGATGCATCAGAAAGTGGCTTGGCCAACAAGAATGAATGGCCCCAAGATTGTAAAAACCACTTCCAAGCAACACTATAGTTTATAGTACAGTCTATAGTATAGCAGTCTTTAGTCTATAGTGCAGAGCCAGCAGAGCTAGTAAACCGAACAGCTGTGTTCACGTTCTTGTGAAGTTCGTTCTCTTCAAGACAACTTGGGAAGTTTGTTCTCCACAAGGACACAAGCATCAACTTGGCTTTCGTGGATTTGATATTCACCTACTGTATGAACTTGGACTGCTACAGCTTGAATGGAAAAAAATGCTCTTTTGAGTGAAATGTCTGCTGCAAAAAGATATAGCCAGCAAAACAGTTTGGTGCTTAGATGGCATTTACTGCACATCAAAACACCAGTATTTCTGCTAGCATGCACGTAAATATATCAGTTAGCAAGAATTTAATTTAGAAAATAAATTGACAGCAATGATTTATTTTACCTTTGTCTTGTGGCCGTGGTTTAAAAAGGACAATGCACTCCAAGATATGTGTGGTATGAATAGGTGTTAGGTGCTCAGGGGCACTTTGACATCATTGGACAGGTCTGGTACCAGGGGCTGAACCAGCAATCCTTCCTGTAGTCAGGCTCTGTAACTAACCTGCCACATGTACAGATTTAGCCATTATTGAAGCCCACTTTTTACATCAAAGTTATTATGGCTTGCATTTTCAATTATTTTTCTATTTTGTTTTCAGTTTTTAGTTATTTTAAATTTTTGGGAATATTTCATTTTAGTTTTTATTTAGTTTAGGTTCAGGTAGTATTCCAGCAGTGAAGCAGTCTGTTAATAGTAAATAAATACTATTAACACAAACAGTAATTTTACTACTGTATTTAACACTCAAGAAATACTTGTCTGCAGTGTTATTCCATTCTAGACGCAGGATGCATCAAGAAGGACTTCTACAATCGCTAGCACAGTGTGTTTTCCTGGTGTTTAACACCCTTTCTCTTGTGTGTGTGTCTTTCTGATAATTTCAGCTGGGATGTAAGCCAGAGGATCTTCCCCCTGCCTACTCAGAATACACCAACGTTCCCATCCACCCCATAACACCCCCACAACAGACAGACATGGTACAACCGCAACCACACTCACAGCCATAGGACTGGCTGATCTGGGTGAAGAGGTTATGGAGGCAGTCTTTTGATATAGACCATTGTATGGACTGGAATGAGCTGGTAATTGAAGTATTATGTACCAAATGGTTTAAATATTTGTTTTATCTTTCATACATTTTTTAAAATGGGACATCATCCCACTTCTTGGTGTTGATGCCGAACCTAAAACTTTAGGTCCTGTTGTTAAGTGGTGGTAGTAGCCTTGAGATTAAGGCAGGAACGCACCAGAAGTGGGAGATGCACATGTTTTCAACGGCCCAAAAGCATACTAATGCTGCATTCATGTCATATGGGAATATAAATTGGAGTGACTTGACGGTTCAAACCAACAACTGGGAGGTGTTCACACTCACTTGAAGCCATCAAGCGCCATGACTGAAATTTTCTGAGGACTTTGTTTGCCCATGGCAGGGGTACATTTGAGTTCATGTTTTACAACAAACCAGATATTGCACTGCCAATCACAAATGACATTTCCAGCTAGTTGTGTCCTGCTGATCACAAAATGACTTATGAGATGAAAATTGTTAATTTTGTTCATTTCTTTGACATGATCAGATCATTCCCTACACTTGCCTACAGGCATTTCCTTGTTGATGACATTGGTCATTATCAAACCCAAGTAGTACACACTACCTCAAAGCTAACATGAATGGTATTTTTAAGTGAGAAGTGCCTATCTATCTATGCTGTTGAATGCACTTATTGTAAGTCGCTTTGGATAAAAGCGTCTGCTAAATGACTGTAATGTAATGTATTGTGTTTCCCATATGACATGAATGCAGCATAGAAATTTCAAGCTGTTGAAGCAGCCACCCACCTGCTCACCACTCCAATATCTGGAGCTGCACTGACCATTCACCTTTTTTTTTTTTTTTAAATGACTGAGTGTGAATTTGGTAAAGAGCAAACAATTGTTCAAATATATGGACAAAATATAAATACTCTATAGTGTAGCTGGTCTACACTATAGAGTCTACATGTTTCCAAATAGAATAGGCCATTAAACATCTTTCATGCCACTCCAAAGAAAATATAGTAATGTCACCCGTGGTTGTGGTGAACTGCAGGTGCTGACACCGTATCCATAGAAGCATCACATTAGTAGCATTAACGCACACATTGAACACATATCACATTGAATGTGTTTGGGCCTTAAGAGAAGTTATGTATCTTGGGGAAAAAAACAGCTTGAGTCTCTCACATTGGCAGAGAGGAGTCAACGGCCATCTGACGGACTGATGTAATCATTGGTCGGACGAGCAGCTTCTGAAAGTTTCTGCACAACCTGCCCAGTGGATTACCCAGAAACGCTTTAGTTTTACTTTTTTACTTTTTACTTTTTTACTTTCAGCAAGAAGTGCTCCTTCATGCCTTTATCCTGCATCTATCTTGCATCGGTTCTGCAGATATTCATTCTTGAATGTTATACAGCAGAACCACATTGTAACACAAAACTCTTTTTCTTGAAACTTGTAAGTTGTGAAAGTGAAAGTTAATTTTACCAAATCATTTCTCCGGTGCAGCTGAAGCTGGGACTTCTACAACGGCTACATTGGTATAATCATAATCTTCTCTTCAGCCAACTTTGGGTCATAAAACAATGCTGACTTTATGGTGTAATCCAGTTGGCTCCACTCAGAATGACCCAGACAATCACAGCAAAGTGACAGGGTAGATTTTAAAATGTAATTTGACCTGTATGTCTGATCTCAGTGATGACACATTGAAGTCTTATCAGGTTGGAGAGGTAGATTGGAGTTCCTTGTGTTCGGGGGTCAGAAATCACATAAGTGTGTTTATCGTTTGATGAAAGTCATTGTGTAACTTTTACTGTCAATGCTAGATTCATTGTTCTTACACAAAGTGATAAATTATTTGTCTAGACAGACGGTTTTTATATGCCAGCTCGTCTGTCTCAATCTTCAAAATGTCTGTTTTTCTTCAACATTTCCAGTTTTTCTTCAGTCCATATAGGTTTTCCCACTCTCGCACCAGGAATACTGCTACTACTACTCACATATTACACACTCAATTCATATTAAACTCCTTTCTCCCTGGGTCAAGACAAACAGGTGTGTGTGCGTGTGTGTGTGTGTGAAATAGAGGTTCTAATACACATCCCTATAGAAAAACATGTCGCCGAGAGTGTGAGCAGATTGTGAACACACCTCAGTAGGTGTAATGTAGGATGAAAGGGATTTAGACCCCCCCTGGAAAACACACACTGATTACACCCCCTCCCTCCTCCACCTAGGTAATTACTAGATACCTGGGGGGAGAGTTACTGGGGCAGTAGAGCCAGGATGTACAGCGGATGGATGGCATATTCACATATATTCAAGTAATAAGTTAGAAGTATGAGGACTGAGAAGAGCAGCTTGTGACTGAATGGATGGTCCATGTGGTACATATGTACAGAGTTAAAGTTGATGAGCAGAGTGGTGAGACTCTGGGGGGGTAGAATTAGGAACTGAAGACTTTTTATGCAAGTCATGTTCCCTTACACTGCAAAAAAAAGCTCATATGAACCAGCTGTTCCCATCTTAGGAAGACAATGTGACCAAGTTACGTCTGTTTCAGTCTTCTCGTCCCTGGCAGCACTCACACCAGAGACCAGCGAGCCAAAACGTGATGTGGTTTTACTCTCCATTTGTTACACATGTTACACTTTGTCCTCTCTCTCTCTCTCTTTCTCTCTCTCTGTCTCCTCTACAATGCACTTTTTTAGCAAGACATTTGTATGACCAAAGCATTGAGAAATACAATTACAGGTAATCATAAAATAACAAATGGGAATATATATAAAGTACATGTAAGATGCATACACACACATATTTAGAGATAATAATAATAATGATGAAATACATTTTATGATGATGTATAAATGCACAGTGCTGAACAACAGGAACACTGGGGAGGATACCATTATGATACGGGTGTTATAATGCAGAGGAAACACTAGAGGGGGGTGCAAGTGTTTAGAGAAGTGTACAAGCCCCGAGTGGAGCACAGGGTATTTTTCGCTCTCATTTTTGGTACACGGTAGTCCATTTTGTAAGAGCTTTTTAAAATCTTTTTCACCGGTTTGATTGATTTTGCTGAGTGCGTATGCTCTTTCCAAGCAGTTGGAGGATGTGTGCCTTGCTCAAGGTGACAGCGATTGTTTCTCAGCTGGTCTGGGATTTCCATATTGTATTAGCCAGGCAGTTAAAATGATTTTAATAGTTCGGCACATGTACCCAAGCCAACAAGTCCCATCAGTTCGAATTGAATCTGCGCCAAACTATAGCAGATTAGCAGTATCAGCAATGTGTAAAAGGTTACCCGTAGGAAAATCTAATTGAGAAAGTTGAGGCTGCAAGTTATTGAGAGTAAGTGATATTTGCTGTAGCCGTTCGAAAAGTTCCACTTTTTACTGCCTAACCTCCTCAGACAGGGCATTCAAGCTCCTGGGGGCCCCGATGGCTTTACTAGTTTATGTTTTCTGTCACATCCACTAAACTGTATTCATGCGAATCTGCCTGTCTGTCTAAACAAGACACGGTGACCAAGTTAAGTCTGGCAGCTCGGACCAATTACCTCTCAAATGAAAAACTCCTGCTGTGGTTTACTTTACTGTTACACTGTGTCCTTTGTCTCTCCTTGTCTTCCCCTGTCTCCCTTTCTCCTTTTCCCCTCTCTCCTTCCTGTTTTTTCACACACACACCTCCACATTGGAAACACACTTTTTCCACTTCTATCGTTCTCATTTTGTCACCCTCTCTCTACCCCTCACCTCCC
>CABFOQ010042959.1:11096-26461 GCA_900660455.1 Gephyroberyx darwinii | reverse complement strand
GAGATGACTCTACAAAAGGTTTGGTCAAAATCCGAAAACTGTCTGGAGATAGTGTGTGAACAAACGGACGGACAGAGACCGATCCATAGTGAAGTGGCTGAACTCTGGTTGATCTGAAGCTGACTCTACATATTTACTAGATGTGTGTGTGTGTGTGTGTGTGTGTGTGTGTTACCTTCATGATGATGATTTCCATGCTGAGGATCTCATCCTCGGTGCAGGCTTCGTCTGTGACGTAAGCAAACTGGTGGACCTTGGGAGGATACATCTCCTGGGAGAGGAATCAATGACAAAACCAGCATTAGAACAAACAACCAATAATAGGCTGAGGTCTGGCCCAGAGGGCTCTTGATCTACTGTGGGTGACAATGATGTTCGTGGGTGTGGTTTTAGCCACAAGACTAGAAATACAGGCTGGTGACCAAAAGTTCACTGGCTGTAATCCTCAGGACCAGCTGGGAAGTAGAAGTGCATGGATGCCCTCTCCTTCAAAAGTTGACCAATGACTCAATCATTACTTTGACTTTGGATTCCCTTTCAGTGAGGAATGATAAACTCTCCAAAGCTGTCGTGGGCGTATCATCTTGTCTTTCTAGTTTTTCTTCCCTGGTGTCACATCATACTCCTGTTCTCTGGAGTACAGCGCAAAGTCGGGCGCCAATCTTTCCTACCTCCACTTTAGCAGCGACGAAGAGGCAGGTGATGCCTATGAGCTGCAGCGTTGATTTGAAGACGTTGCTCTGCGTGGCCATGAAGCGATCAAAGTAGTCCTGGGCCAGGTGGTACGTCTCCCGGTGCAGTTTGTACACCTCGCTCACCTGATGGATGCAAACACACACAGAGATACTGTAGTCTCCCAGCTGGGGCATCAACTACCATAACACGCTAGTATGTTTGTTTACAGGACTGAACAACAGACATGAAACTAATGTGCAGCTGTACTGGTCATCTGCTGGTTTATGTTTAGCTGACACACATGAAGGTCCTATGGCATGATGAACGCAGGCCTGTGCCTTCCATGTTTGTACACGTGATGAAATGGTGGCACCACCTGCCATTGAGCAACATTATTGAACAGCTCCTAAGCCAAACCCTTTTCATGCCAAAGAAAACTAGTTGCCGCTAGTTGCTCACAGTAGTGAGCTGAAATAGTTCCCTGAGTGAACCAAGCCTCGACTGGAGCCTGACTGGGTTTACAGCAGAGTAGAGGCGTCTTTTCTTGCACCTTTCTCTTATAAAAGGTCCTGTTAGGAAACTGTCGATCCTCTAAGCATTCCTTCTCTTTGAGAGATTAGGATGTATTTTAATGGCAGGTTATTCAGCACCTTTTCACAAACGCCTGGTTACCAACGGCAAATCATTTCATAGCGGTGACTTGGGAGAGCTGCACATATAATACTTAAATCCTCCCACATTCAATAGACAAACAGGACCAAGAGAACAGTCTCAGCCTTCATGGTTACACTGTGCTCATATTGAACTCAGATCTTCCTCTCAGCTCTTGTTTATTTGCTTCACTTATTTGTCTAAATAAAAAGTAGCTAGCTAACTTATTGATCTTCTACCTCAGCACTGGTTCTGCTCTTAGATGCTTGTTTATTAAGGAAATGCTCTTATGATTTCTGGTGACTAGTAGTTCTCTACCTACCTATGTTGAATGCACTTATTGTAAGTCTCTTTGGATAAAAGCGTCTTCTAAATGACTGTAATGTAATGTAATTTAATGTTTGTGTGGTTCACATCGGTGCTGATGAGAAACCCGATCATTTTCCATTCATACCTCCCGTCTTTATTTGTAACCCAGACCTTTAACGCTGTTACATACTGTATGATGTGAAGAGGCCCCTAACCAGCTCATGGGTCACCTTCAGCACAGTAATGTTCAGAAATCACAAGGTGTTTTTCACTGCCCTACAAGACACACTAAAGTGATGCTGATGAAAAAAGGTGTTGAGTTGTGGTCCAGGTCACAGACCTCCATGAGCCAGTCCAGGAGAATGGCCCTCATCTTGGGCTGGAGATGAGGATGCTTCTCCATCACATGGACGTCCCTGGTGTAGCTCTTATCCTTTGCCAACATGTTGTTCCATACCACATCCTTACTTGCCCAGCTGAAGGGAAAGCAGAAATGGATACACCGGTAAAAAAAAAACACCAAATCCAGTCACGTTGTTTCAATGTTCAAAAGGACTCAGGGGTCAGATAGTTGTATACAATATTGTACTTTGTCTGGTGTGTGAGGCTGTATCAAATTACATTCAAAGGCATTCAATATATCCATGCATTACACAAGCAGAGATCTGTGCACACAGGGCTGTTTGAAATCCAATCAGGACAGTAGCTTGTTACCCCAGTTTTGCACGTTTAGTATTTAACCCAAGAACTCTTGATTTGTAGGCTGTATTTTAGTTTTCTTGTAGAACCGGTGGTACATGGTACTGCTGTGTCCTATCAACAACTGCATCACAGCCCATGTTGAGAAAGTAGTTTTGAACATCTACTGATAATAGTTTAGTAGTAGTGGCGAGCACAGCAGAGAGTAGCAACCATATAACAAGGAATGTTTTTGAGAGAGAAACATTCAAGCCAAGCCTACAGCTTTGAGGGGAAGAGGCTAGTGAGGGTGGTTTGGGGATAGAGCGCCTAATTTGAGACGATTGACCACAAACCAGCAGTGCTCAGTTGTGGGAGAGAGCCTGGAAGAGGTGGCTGAGGAGAGGATGTGGTCTAAAATCAGAGCCATCTTGGAGAGCCCATCCCTATGTGAAGAGATGAACGGGCTGAAAAGCTCCTCCAGCCACCGTCTCGTCCAACCCCCCACACACACCTACACCCGGACCTACTCAGAACCACCCTAAACACACACCTACCTCCACCAAATTGCACAACTGTATTGCATTAGCTATTATTTATTGCACTACTATTTCTTGTATATTTTTATACAACCTTTATCCTTGTTTATTGTATAGTGCTGTGTGCCTCTCTCTTGCTTTGTACTGCTGCAAACTGCAATTTCCCCTCGGGACAATAAAGAGCCATCTAAAGAGCCATCTACTCACCACAGTGCAGGGAGTGGGGAGGAGCGGACGGGGGTGACAAATATGTTGTTGAAGGTATAGTGGGGGAAGCCTCTGCTGATTAGGGCAACCGGTTGGTCCTCTTCCTGATCAGGTGTGGGGATCCTCCTGTGTGGACTTGTGTAAGCAGCGTCAGGGCTCCAGCCCAACTGAAGAGCAGGGAGGGATGACAAAAAAAATAAATCAAGGGAATGAGAGGGTGGAAATACAAGAAATACGCAGGTTGACATGCTAAAAGAACGATCATAAAAGCCTGAAAAGGGCCTTAAGTCAGTGATTCTTAGCTCAACCACCCAGTCTAGAGTACTATTGTTAAGTATCCTTGTATACTCTTGTATTTGATCCAGGACACACAAGAACTATGAGTCAGATTGATCCATTAAGGGATGTGAGTGACATCTGGGCTACGGCGTGTTGTGCGGTCCAGGGAGATAACTACCTCAGAGTCACGCTGCTTCTTCTTGGTCATCTCCGATATTTCCTCATCAGGGTCTTGCAAATACTGAGTGAAACGAGGAGACAAAGTTATGTTGGGGGCAATCCAGTTCACAGGTTTGTGACCAGGTCACAGGCCTGGCTAGATTAGGTCTCAGGACACTGCCTGCTCCTGGCAGGTATTGATGTATAGGAGTGACATCAGTTCTATGTGTTGGTCATTCAATAAAGGCTACAGGCTAAGTAAGGGTTAAGCCAGTCAGTCACTAACCAGCTTTACATGCTACTTACAATGGCAACATCTGCCTTCCTCTTCCTCGGCCGTGCTGCATTTTCTTTGGGCGCGTTGGGAGCAATAGACCTCGACTCTGTCTGTTGCCTAAAACAACAAAGCCGCAAACTATAAAAGGCCACAACTCGAAAGCTAACATTTGACGTTGACGATCGGGGTTTAATATATTAAACACTCGAAAAATGCCTCTTGTAGCAGCGAGCTAACTAGCCGGATTGCTAGCTCCATCAACTCAACTTTTCTCGTCGTCTCGTACTTGATTGACACGCTTGATAGGGCCATCAAAATAATAACGCTGAAACTCACCTTTTTCCTAACATTATACTCAAACGCGTGGTCTTCAACCTCGGAGTAAACCTGTGAATGAGAAAGGAATTATGTTTTAGGTTCTCTTTCCACTTTTAAACAGCACATTCATACACTCCCAACCCCCACTCTCAACTCCCTCCTTCTGACAAAGCCCAGCTCAGCCGGGCGCGGGGAAATGGAAATGGGACGCAATGTTAAAAGTCGATAAAAAGTATGAAATACTGCACAGATAGTCACGAAATCAGACAATGGCCAACATCTGACTTCATATTATCAGGTCAGCCGTGTAGTTCGACATATTGTCACTGACAATTTTGTTCTTTTTCCACCAACTTTGGACAGCTGGCTGGCCAAATAATGGCCGAGCCCGGCACAGCTGGGACGCCTGTTTTTCTCCATTCACCAGCTCCACAACACAGACGAACCATCCGGCTAGCACGGTCGGGGTTTACAATTTAACCGCCTTACAACCTTTTAATTCATCATTAGTTTTCTAGCTTGTTATAGCTTAGTTAGCATTAGCTTAGCTGGGAAAGTTGCAGCTGAAACTACCTCCAAGTGTGTCGGTTAGTCATTTCAACCACTCACCTCAAGATTCAGTCCTTGAAGTTCACTCTCGTGCGCGGTTGGTAAATAAATATGAACACTGTGTAACTTAAGTGCTAAATAATTGTCCTGACAGGAAGACAGTGTGTTTCTGGGTGTGTGTCCGACAGGCTGCTGGCTGCTCTGGCTGGCGCCTTCTAGGAAACAGATGACTTGAAGCATCAACGTCAGGGAGGAGGTGATTTAACTTGGCGCTAAACCACCGACTTCAACGCCTCTTTAAATCCTCGTTTCGACTCCACTCATCACAGTTTCTTCTCGTGTAACATATAAACAGTAAAAACGCTTGATAGTGTCGCCACGTTGCTTACTCGTTGAAAGGAAAAAATAAATTTAACATTTTAACCGGTAACGAGGGGGCGTGCTCGTCGAGTGACAGCTGAAGGGGCGAGGCTTTGAAACAGGAAGTGCCCGGGCACCGCGTGGCTAGTCTGTCAGATGTAAACAAAGAGCCGAAGTCCTCACGAAATAGCAGAAAATGAAAGTATTACGACTTTATTTTTCTGAGATAATGGAGTATTTTGACAGTGTAACGTTCAGAGATAGCCGTCACCCGCTGTCACTCTACACGCATGTAATATTTAGTCAATAAATTGACTAGTTAGCCGGCGGGTGCTGCTGCCTGGGCGCCCTTTCCAGCTCACTAAACTGCGGGTTGCCATATCTGCCCTTATTCCAGCATAGCATTCACGAACCCCCTTTACAAACATTAACTTGTTGCACAGCCTTATGGGTTTTCAGTTCGAGTAGTGGGATAATGTAAGATGGACCCGTTTTTTTCTTGACCGGTTTGATATAGATTTCGAGGATGATGTTTTTTTGTTGTTTTTTTTAAAACATTTAAGTCGAATAAACTTGACCCTTGGCCAGTCACGTGATCTTCATGCTAACAGTGAGGCAACATAGCACCCGACGTTTTTCTGCTATATGGTTGATTTTGCAAAAACAACAGGATGACATTTTTAAAACTTTTTGGACGCCTAAAATCTGTGGTGATTGGAATGATTCACGTTCAAGCTTTACCAGGTAACCTAAAATTGCATTGCACTTTGTCTTGTTTTTAACGTCTTCATTTGTCTTCACTGATCTTCAGATGTAACCAAGTTGCTCTTTCATCCCAGGCACACCTTTAGGTTGCAAGAAAATCTCCCAGATTACTGAGGAAGCATGCAGAGAAGCAGAAATCTACCACAATGCAGGGATTGTAAGTAGCTGCGCAAAGAAGCACTCTAAGCAACTATAAATTCTTTAGCCATTTGAACAGTCTCTAGGCTTTTCCTGTAGAGAAGATCTCTTAAAAGCCAATAACCATTGCTTGTATGCTTCTTTTTCAGGATGGTCTGATCATTGAGAACATGCATGATATCCCCTACACCTGCTCCGTGGGCCCCGAGGTGTGTGCCTCCATGACTGCAGTGTGTGCCGCTGTGAGGGGCCTCTATCCATCCCTGCCTCTCGGAGTGCAAATACTGTCTGCTGCAAACCAGCATGCATTGGCTGTAGCTCTGGCTTCAGGTTCATATAAAGGCTTTGCAGCATTAAATCACTATAATACTAAATATAATATAGGCTAAATATCCTATATTCTGTTTGTGAATTGTTTGCAAAATGATACAGCCCAGATGAGCAGTGTGAGATATTAAGAGTACTATTTCTTTTTAGTGTGCCAAGGCTTTTGGATTCAGAATTTCATCAGCCAAGTACATTTCTTAGCAGCCAAAGTAGTTTTTAGAATAGAACAGTGGTCTTCAGTTATTGCCATCGTGATCAGCTGATTTCACTAGTTAGCACACCTTCAACCAGAGAGGAGAACTAATAAGTGAAATCAGCCACTGCAGACTCTCAGCCCTCTATGCCACATGGTTTGAGACCCCTGACATAGAGGCATAGCACTACAAAGTCCACTCACTTCATAACCGCTCACTGCATGACAAATATAAATGCACGCTGCATGCTTCTGTGCATGCCTAATGTTTGATTTCTCAGGAAGCACAGTATTATATAACAAAATAACATCATGGTTATGACAAGAAATGTACTTTCTCAGTCAAGAATGCTAACTAACCATGTTGATTCCACTAGTTAGCACAACTTGAACCAGAGAGGGGGAACTAATACGTGAAATCAGCTGCTGTAGCGTTTGGTTGGAATGAAAATGTGCATACTCGAGGGCCACGATGGCACACGATTGAAGACCAAAATATCCAGTCAAACCGTCACACATAGCCAAAGCTAACCAGCATTTGACATAATAGGTTAAATTCCCGTCCCGATTAGGAAGTCTAACCCTAGCTCTGCACTGCCATCGTGTTGTGTTGTACTGTCGAAGGTCTGGATTTCATCAGGGCTGAGGGGTACGTCTTTTCGCACGTGGCCGACGAGGGCCTGCTGAATGCATGTGCTGGAGACCTGCTGCGATACCGTAAGCACATAGGTGCTGATCATGTCCAGGTCTTCACCGATATCAAAAAGAAGCACAGGTGAGATGAGTTGATCAGTACAGCTTGATCAGTTAGGAGAACTTGATGAATCACTGATATTCAAGGCGTGGAAAGTGTTTTTGACACCTTATGTCTCTAATTACAACAGTTGTAGTGATGCGCCTTTTCTCTGACAAAGTTTATTTCTACAGCCGTTTATCACAAAAAAGCCTCAAAGGACTTTACAGGCCTAACTAGGTCAGGCTGATAGACGAATGAATTCATGACACAATCAATTACCAATCAATTATGATGGTTACAGAATATGAACAGAACAAAAGACAGGCTGGAGAGGACTGAAAGGATTTAACAGAGGATTTAATCTGCCCAAAGCATCCTAACCTGGCCGGCACCACCAGCCTAAGGCCTCTATATGAAGACAAGGACAAACTCAAAAAACCTTATAGGGGAAAAAATGGAAAAGAAACCCAATTCAAAGAGGTGTCCCCCCACCAGGATATAATATAGTGCAGGCCATGAAGTTCTGTGTGTGTATAGTTCAATCACCTAGTTCAGTATCCCTGTTCAACCAGGGCCCCTATAGTTTAGTGTATGTAATGCAGGCTGAAGTAAGTAAGTAAGTACTGATCCAATCCATTACTTTTACTTAATGGAGCTTCATACTATTAGGTTGGGATCAGCGGACTTAAAAAGCTGAGATTATACTCTAGTTTTCTCCATTAGAGTTGAGGATCTCTATTCCCTCTAAGCTGATAGTCTAATAATGACTCACCCTCAGTCCAAGTGTGTGTGCATAGTTGTGCATGTATGTGTGTGTGCTTTCCCAGCTCTCATGCCGTGACGTCAGACGTGAGCATCGAGGAGACGGCCCAAGCTGCCGAGTTCTTCCTCTCAGACGGAGTCATCATCACCGGGACCGCCACCGGGGTGCAGGCCGACCCACGGGAGCTCAGAGGTACTGCTGCAGAAACTCCGCCGCTGAATTGACATCTCTATCCTTGAGTCAGTCCCCTGTCTGTCCACCAGAGGGCCAGCCCTCCTCTGTAGCAGGCCTTGCTGGGAAGCGTTCCTGTCAGCAGTGTTCCCTTATTGGTTGGGATGGTTCACTTTCGGACCAGCGTTCAGCAGTCACCCAATATGGCGCCTGTCTGAAGCCTGGGTACGCTTGCGGCTCGGTTTAGGAATGCTTAGCATTTGCTTTGGACAGGGATAGACATGAAACACAACACCCCCCTCTCAAACACACACACACACACACACACACACCACATAGCTTTCTCTTTCTCTCTCAAACACACTCTCACGCCACAATCAGCGATGAACGCAAGCGACGGCGGCATAGTTTATCACATACTGCAGAATTTCCCTCGTCTGGTTCGGTTGATGCATTACCCAGCATAGTATCAAGACCTGAAGGGGCATTAAGTTATCTCTGACCTTCAGAGACCAGGAGGAACTGCCGCAACGTTGACCTGCCTCACCCCTCCCCGTCCCCTTGAGCTAAGGTGGCCTGTTTTGACACAATAACGTCACATTTTGGGAGTAAGCCAGCCGATTAGAGCAGGGATCCAATGAAGTGAGGTAGTGAGGAGGTAATCTTTCACCAGGCACAACACTGGAGTGATGCCACCGCTTCGTCATTTGAGTGCCGGTCGCTCGTAGCACCGTCCTCCATCGTTGACCCGTTGATCACGCCAGTATGTGGGGGTGGGAGTGTCTTGAAACTCCAGTGCTTGCTCCAAAGCAGAGGACGGGCTGGAAAGTGAGTTTTGAAAGCCAGACATCTCAGCACCTGGCGAAGTAATCGTTGAGTCATTGGTATTGATCAGCGACCCTGTGAACCCCTCAGATTTATTATGGTCATTTTGAGCTACAGGGCAGTAAAAAATCTGACTTATTGCCCCTTTAAAAAGTAAGGAATGAACTTCCATGAGCTTACTTGTACTGCAATCACCCGCATTATGTCAGTACACACACAGTGTACAGACAGAGTACAGACCTACACACATTATGAGCAGAGTTCACTACTCCTGTAATCATGATACCACTGAGTAATCCGTTTTTGGTCGACAGCCCTTGATGAGGACTAGAGGTTAGGCCAACACGAGGCTGGCAGCTTGCCCGATAAAAGGCACCCAGCCTTGGGATGAGGAGGCCTCCTGGTCCCCCCTCACCCTGGAGGGCCGTGGGTCTGCAGCCTGGACCTTATCCCTCAAACAGTCAGGCTACTAATACAGACACCAGCACTGCTATTTTAAGCCTTTGCCAACAGGACAGATGAGACTGTAAACACTCTCTCTCTCTCTCTCTCTTTAACACAAACATGCAGGGACAGGCCAGACAGAAATGATACTTGAGGTCACATGCCACTTTGGAGGTTAGCCTCTACAGTGTTCAAGGTTCACTGGGTGCATCCCGTCGCCAGCAACACCCTCTCTTCATTTAGTCCCTTCTCAGCACCGCAAAACACTGTGTGTGTCAGTCATGTATTGTATGTATGAGTGTATAAGTCAACAGAAGCATAAAGGTCAGATCTGCAGCATTGAATACACAGTGATGTAGCGGTGAATGAAAAAGTGACCTCCAGTCGGTGATCATCACAAGGCAAACAACCAATACCAGCAGAAATCCAGTTTAGTTGGAGTTCAGGTGTTCAGGGTTTACTCTCCACTACTGGTTTTAACCGTTACGCTGTGCATGTCCGCTTCCTTGCTGCTGCAGAGGTTTCCCGGTCTGTGGGCATCCCGGTGCTGATTGGCTCAGGAGTGACCTACGACAACGTGGAGCGCTACCTCGACGCCAACGCCATGATCATCGGCTCTCATTTTAAGAAGGGCGGCAACTGGGCCAACCCCGTCGACCCGGAGCGAGTGAGGAAGTTCATGAACAAGGTGCATGAACTCCGGAGATGAGGAGGGCGGAGTTTCTAAATCCCAGTCCCATCGACTGATTGGTTGAAACCTGTCATATTTCTGTTCCCTCTGGCATCCCATCATGCTTTGCCGTCATATTGAACCTGGCCATGCTAAATGTCGCACCGCCAAAATAAAATGCATCGATTCAACACCTTAAGAAAACAAGATTTATTTGCAATTTTTTTTGTACATTTTATAAATATACACAAATACAAAAACATAGTATTCAACTGTATTTACAAGCATGTGTTTAAAATGAACATTTCGTGTAACATGGAAAAAGTGAGTACCCACCGAGAAGTATAAAATGATACTCAATACAAAACATTAACAGTGGTTTTGTAAATCGGTCCTTACACAGAACCCGTTTCAAATTAAAGGTCTTCTGAGGAAATTACACTCAGTCATAGAATACAGTCTTACTGTACAGGTCAGCTTGGTATGAAATCAGCTTTAACTTGTAATACACCAGTCACGACAATGTCTAAATCTAAGGCACACAACATATAAAACAAAATGAACACAACATCCTATCAAAATGTGCCATAAACCAACTGCATCCTCCTTTTAGAACAAAATGTCAGTGCCGCACACCGCAACAGTAACAACACCATTACACCTTTCACACAGTTCCAGCCTCCTAGCCCTACCTATAGCTACTGAATCTCAACAATTCAAACAACTCATTTGATACCGTACAAAAAGGCTTTTACTTGATAGCACCGGTGTTGCTTATGCTTATCAGACCTGAGGGGCTGTTCCGTTCACGTTGTCAGGAGATCAAGGGTCGGTCTCAGTGGTTTCAGACAGAGAGTTACACTGCAGGTCACCTACGTTACAGCCGGGCTCCACATCAAAACTCATGTTGCTGTGGTTCAGTTGGTTGATGTTTAATCCTTTTGATACACAGGAAGCGGTGAATCTCAAAAGCTTTCCCTCTATGCTAGATACACAGGAAATATCCTCTTGAAATACAGGAGAAACTTCAGTATCCAACCTGTTTGAAATACTATTTGGTTATGCTTTCCAATATAGAACATAAACAACGTGGGAAAACCAGAGTGATTCACCCCTTCAGAGTCAGTGCACCACTTTGAGGCTAGTATGCAGGTAACCTGGAATTCACCCCCCATGCAAGAAGTCGTCCATCCTGCTTAGTAGTTGTAGAGGCGCTGGCAAGGCTGCTTGAAGTGGCCGTAGCGTTTCTCTGCCGGGGAGAAGCGCGTCTTGGCCAGGTTCTGCCTGTGGAGGGCGCTGCGGCTCAACTTCTTGCGCTCGGCCTGGGTCCGAGCCCTCTGGACAGCCAGCAGTTGGACGTTGCAGGGGAGAGGGATTCCCCAGGCTGCCAGGCGCCAGGAGATGTGCTGCCTCACTGCCACTGGCCTGGACACACACAGGGGAAGAAATGAAGAAATGAAATAGAATATGACTAGAAGTGTGTGTGCGTGTGTGTGCGTGTGTGTGTGTGTGTGTGTGCGTGTGTGCATGTGTGTGTGTGTTCTTGTACTTCTATCCTTGTGAGAAACAATTAGTTAGAATTAGGTTTCAGTTGGTGTAGGTTTTGGGTTTTGGGTTATATGAAGTATCTAGTGGTGAGGGTTGTGGTTCGGTCTGGGGGTTAGGGAATGAATGTACTCAATGAAAGTCCTCACAAGTATAGCAAGACAAATGTGTGTGCGTGCAAACTCACCTGGGAGAGTCCTCATCTTCATCAGAGCCCAGCTCTTCCTCCTCCTCTTCCTCCTCCTCACTACTCATCCTGTGTCTCATCTGGTAGACGGACATGCTGGGATGCTCGATCAGCAGGTTCTCAAGGGGATCCACCTCAGGAACCGACAGCGGCTCGTTCTCTGCACAAGGGCCATCCCAGCACAACCAGTTCAGCATCGTCTTTTCATCCCAGTACAAGCTGCACTCTTACTGAGAACAGGACTTGGCCTTCTCTGCTATTGATAAGCCTCTTCATACTAACCTCACTCCTATTTCTGGTAAATAAATATTGATACTGAGCATTGCTGGACCTCATCGATGTGAACAGGAGAGTATTTCTCACCTGGCAGATTAACAATGACCCATCCTCCCTCCTCAAACTCCATCAGCTCCTCGTAAGAATCATCTGCTGCTTCAAAGTCGTCCCCGGCGTTCCCCAGCAGGTGAGAAAAGATCTTTGCGATCATCTTTGTGCCTCTAGAGGAATCTAAAAACAACAAGAGCCGGTCGGTGGAAAGTGCAAGAGTAGCTTGTCAACTTTGCTATACAAATAAAGTTACTGATATAGTTTTCAGCAGCGGGTGTGGTCAGTTCAGTTTGACTGATCATATTTTTTGGGTTCTATAAAGCGACAGTTGTTCATAGTCTATTTTATCGTTTCATTGTGATTACTTCTACAGTTTTGACTGCTCTAAAATGAGCAATAGTCTTTTTATGCTTATATTCCATTTTTATTTTTTTCACTGCTGAAATCTCTCACTTTTGCTGCAGCAACGACCTAATTTCCCCATCAATCAATACTGTTTGATCTCATCTCACTTGACGCATACATGAACTCAACACTTTTTAATAAACGTCTTATTTCATTGGTTCGTTTTAGAAACTCAAAGGATCAAGAAACGTATCCTACACTCTCAGCGGTCCCACTGCTTGTCCACTCCTTGTGTTCCAGCTACAGATCAGATGAGGTACTGGGTTAACTAACAGCTCAAATGGCTCCCCCTTGAGGCCGTACCTCGCATCTAAAAGAACCTGCCTTGAACCAAATGTTTTGCCCCTTGGCATACATCCCCTCCGAGTGGACCTAGTGTCAGCCTTTGGGTCAGTACACTGCTTGTCAGAGAAACCGGAGTAGATAGACAGCATTTAATCCATTTAGTATGCCAACCACTAAGCTCACAGGGACCAGGGATGACACAAGCGGCTGGACGCTGATAACAAGAATCAGCAGCAGTGTTACATAATCTCTGCAACTGATTTGGATGGCAAACAATTTCCAGCAGGATGAAGCAGCAGTGACCCCAGATGGCAGCTGAGTGACCTTATGTCCCAAGCTGGTGACCATATCTGGGCCAAGGAGGTACACGGTATGCACCTAGAAAACTTCAGCCAAGAGAACTTGTGACCCTTGCTCCTGTATCAAGTTCACTTTATAAGCTTTTCTGTTGTACAACCTGTACAACAGAAAACACGCGACCCCATTCTTGGTAAAAGATCATTTTACAATCTTTTTTAACTCTTTAAAATATAATCAGTGATATAAAAGTAACATAAGATCATAACCCTGATCATAAGACACCTCTGATTTATAAAATATATACACAGAGGACAAAATCTATTTGTACATGCTGATGACGTTCATTTGAAATATATTTTCTTGCTATGAGCTGTTGACAGCATGTGTCTGCATGCATATCCCAAAATAAATGTTGGCCACTGAAAATATATTTCAAATGAATGTCATTTACTGTACAAATAGCTTTTTATCTCAATGTATAAGATTTAAAGCATGTATATAAACATATTCTGAAGTATATATTTCTAATGTATTTATTAATTTGTTTGTATTTTTATGGTGAGATAAATAAAAGGGTATCTATAAATAGAGCAGATTATCTCTGTCAGTGTCTGGATGCCTGCCTGTGCCTGTCGGTGTCCGAAATCTAATGCCAAAACAGCCCGTCCTGCCAACACGGACATACTGTACTACTGTCGTAAACCCTGTAGGTAACTCAACCACAGCATATCATCTTCTATTGCTAATATGTACAGAGCACAAACTCTGGCTTCAGAAAATTGACGCTGTTGCTACTGTATTTCTTCGAACCGCAATGGCTTACGGTGAATGCGAAAATGCAGGCCCGTTATGATATAATATCACAATAACTTTGGCTTCATTTTCAAATTGTAACCGTCTGAAATTCATCCGAGGCCGCTCAGCAGTCAAACATGACAGAATATTACAGAGAACAATAGAGGAGGAAAACCAAGCTAACAAAACACCAAGAAATCGTCGTTAAATGTTAGGTGGACAGAGGTTTAGATGGAGCCTTACCTGGAGAAACAGTTGTTTTTTTCTTCGGGTGTGGCCGTTTTACACTTGGATCCAGCTATGTTGCTGTTCTTCAGGGATTGTTTTGATCTCAAAGTTGTTTATCAGTCCGAGTACTTCCCCCTCCCCGATGCACGCGTCACCAAACCACGCCCAAGGAGGCGGGGCGTGTTTGCGTCACTCACGGCTCCCCACCGTTGACAGTAATGTCAAGAAGTTCACTTTCTGCCCCCTCCGACTTATCGTAACTTATTTGAGTTCTAATGAAGCACAGAACAAGTGTTGTTGTTGACATATCTTTCTGTTAGTGTTGTCAGACAACTACACGACCATAAAAAACTGACTTGACTTGACACAAAATGCTAACGGACCAGGGAATACGTTACAATGTTGGGACATTAAAAAGACAAAACATTAGCTTACAAATTAACGTTAGTAGTCGGTATCAATGTGTCTCCAGTTTTCCTGGAAACCTCAAAAGCAGCGTGGGAAAATATATGTCGTCACCTATGTACGTCACCTTATCCGACGATATCCAGATAATGGTTTAAGAGAAGTGGATTTTAATGGACATACCTTTGTTTTTCAAACATAACACCAAAATATGTGACAGAGGACAAGACGAAGATGTTGAGTTTGTTGTGGCAATACCACAAACCTTATGACAGCTTCAGTAGGAAGAGACAAAAAATGTGAATTCTGACATTGGTGTCAATGGGGAATGACGTTTGCCTTCCCCCTCTGTTTCTATCTATTGACTCACGCAGCTGTCGATAGGCTTGTGTGACAACTATGTGCTATTCAGTAAACAGTGTCTCAGTAACATTAAGCTGTTGTTGAACAGTATGGTGCCAAATCGTTTTTTTTCCGGTGTGAAAGCGTAGGCCTACAATTTGATATCTAAATGGAGATACAGTTCAATCCCACAGTGAAATACTCCTTGCTACACCTTACAATAAAATGGTCAGGACATTCTTCAACAAAAATTCACCTCCATCTTCAAAATATGTGTGGATGAATGTCAGTGTTTCCTTCACCTGCATGAGAGGATATTTTGTGTGTCTTTAATCATTATTGCATCAACAATAAATCCTATAAAATGGTGTCATGCTGTGAAGGACATGGCCACACTAGAGAGATTCCAATTAGATATTAATTGCACATCATTATTTTGGCATGAGGCAGTAATGGTTTTGAATGAGAAATTTAATGTAAATACAATCATGCTTGAAGGTTTTTGAACTGTGC
>CABFOQ010042959.1:0-10869 GCA_900660455.1 Gephyroberyx darwinii | reverse complement strand
CAGGGGTCAGCACGGTTGTCCTTCCTTGGACCACTTTTGGTACTAACCACTGCATACCGGGAACACCCTACAAGACCTGAGATGCTCTGACCCAGTTGTCTAGCCATCACAATCTGGCCCTTGTCAAAGTCGCAGATCCTTACGCTTGCCCTTTTTCCTGCTTCCAACACATCAACTTCAAGAACTGACTGTTCACTTGCTTCCCAATACATCCCACGCCTTGACAGGTGCCATTGTAACGAGATAATCAATGTTATTCACTTCACCCATCAGTGGTTTTAATGTTATGGCTGATCGGTGTATATATATACATATATTCTGTTTTCCATGAATATAATATTGCCTGCAGCACATACCCAACAATAAGTGTATCATGCAATATATACCATGTTATTACATTACAATGGTGGTGGATCAGTTTGCATTAACATACTTCATCTTTAATTTGTCTTATTGTATGCTACTTTAATCTCCCTTCTTATTCTTTTTTCTCTCTTTCTTAGTTTTGTCCCCTGTATACCCTGTTATGTGTTGTTCAATGTCTTGTGCACTCAGTCTTATTTTTGTCAACCCATAAACCTTTATTAAATAAATCAGAAAAATAAAAACCAATATGTCATACGGTGTTGTATTTCTTAAAGGATAGAAATATTGACGTTTTGAAGTTTTGTAATGTTATAAAAAATTGAACTACAATTTGAAAAAAGGAGTGAACCCTCTTGCTTTGTCTGCTGGATACTATTGGATGTTTGTAGTACAGGAAGTAGTGGCAATCCCATCATTCCTTGCGGCCAATCATAATATTCCAGTGAAGCAAAGCTCACGCTGAAAGGGAACTTTATCCTCCATACAGTGAAGGCCTGACGGTAAGCAAACATGTTTACACTATAACTTAACTCATATAACTCAGCGATGTATAAACCATATATCAACATTGCTACAATTGTAACCTAGCTTTATATTTCGAGGGAAGCCTGCTGATAGCTGTTATCTGTTTGCTATCCCAGCTTCAGTCAACAGTAGGAAACTAGCATATAAGGTGCGTAATGTATTGCTTGTTGTTTTTAGTTTCGTATTTATAAACGAAACCGTGGTGACAGGTGGAAATGGCGCCCAGGTATGACCATGTCGACAAGCCCCCCTGTCTTCATTGATAGGAGTCTGTACCTTAACGAAAGCTCACTATACTGTAGCTCTCTGTACAGGGACTTCTGCTGAGTCTGTAGTGAGTTTATACCAACTTTAGCACCGGTACTCTCCGTTCCCTATTAGAAGACAACGGTCACTAAACTCCACTCAAACATCTGGTAATTTAATGTGGTCTAGGGTATCGCAAACATAAACATCACTTACAACTTGACTTAAGAGCTTTTACGAATTGAAACAAGCCACTCTTCAATTCGGCATACATCTAACACACCACGTGCCACTCGTTTTAATTAAATTTAAACTTTTAAAACTGGTTCGCACTGCTCCGTACTACCGGAGAACATTGTTTAAGTAACAGGCGAAACCATTCAAAAAGATGAAATTGTATTGAAATAAATTGAGTTTAGTGGGTTTTATATATGCCGAAATTACCAGTGGAACTCAATGGTTAGGAAAATGTCTTAATTCATGGTTAACGATGTATGTGCGTTTGCCAATAAACAAGACGGCAACAAACTCAATTCTTTTGAAAGCAGCTTGGTGTGAAATTCTCATCCATACTAGAAAACCCTAACTAGTCGTACTTTGTTGTTTTTTTAATTATTATTATTTTTAATCTCCTATGGTATTATTATTATGGTATTCGAACTAGAATAGCCGTATGCTATTAAGTTTTTGTGAATGTACTACAATTTGTGATGGGATTACTCTAGTGCTAGTGAGGGTAGGATAAGGTGGCCCATCTGACAGCTTGGGTGTCAGATCTAATTTAATTAAAGTGGTAATACTGAAATCACATGAAAACCCTCTACAAATTCAATTTTAAGATTCTGCAAATCTGCTAAGATGTATGCAAACTAATGAATGATCATTTCACTTTCATTAGCTAGTGTAAAAAAAATACACATGCATTGTCAGAAGATGGCGCACTTGACTCAGATAATTGACCCTAAAGCTACAACACAGGTGATACAATGACAATCCTGTAGACATGTTTGTCAGCCATGTTGGCTATATGACTTGTTAGCAGTGACACAGTTATTTCTTTTCAAGACAAGCAGTCTCTCTTTCCATTCACCGGTGTCAACGCATTGTCTATCATCACACTTCTAGCACATTCTGGAAATCTGGATACTCACCCTGATGCTCACTGTGGAAACTTCAAGTCACCTCTGTAGGCTGTGTTAACCCCAGAGGGAGAATTATCCCCACAGCTTGCTGACGTGGCTTGGAATGACTACTGCTACGTCAAATAGAGAAACCTGACGATGTAGTCATGTTTTCCAATGTTCACAGTTTAGCGTTGCATTAATGTCAGGCTCTATGTAACATGTCAACATCTGTCAGTGGGCCCGTTACTAGCCTCCCTTGAAGAAGGCTACCACCAGACCAAACTACCAGTACCTTCTTTCTGATAAAGCCTGCTCACCTGGTGCTCAGCCCATTGAACGGGTCTCTCCAGCCACGGCCTTTATCCTAACAGATTTTGCCAATTGTTCGGTCTCTTGGTTGTAAATCTGCTCACACCAGATGATTAAACGAGGATGGGGTGTCACACACTTAACTGTCTCGTCTCCTCAGCGCCTCAGTGCAGCGATGGCCCCGCGAATGGATGACATCATGCGTCTGTGCTGTGACATATCAGCCCACCAGCAGATGAAGGTTGCAGTGAAGAACTCCACCAAAGGAGCGGTGGTGGCAGGAGGGACTGCCTTCGTAGGCGGGCTGCTCGGCGGGCCTCCAGGAATCGCTGTTGGTAAGAATCAGTTTGGGATAAAAACACATTGATAACGGCTCAATCTATGTAACTGAGAAGTACATATACAGTCAGTGGATCAGGGTGCTGGGATGTCCTACTGGTTAATGCGGTCGTCCCCCAACCACAAGCCCTAGGTTTGATTTCTCCCAGTGTCTGTCTGCTGAAGTGTCCTTGAGCAAGACACTTCATTCCTACCTGCTAATGTTGTGCTTGCTGTCGTTGGTAGCGTGTGAAAACACCCTCCAACCGGCCACAGCGCATCATGGCATCGTTTCCTTTCCACTCTTTTTCCGCTACACTTTTCTCGACTGGAAAAACGCTGCCGCCTATCCAAGCATTCTGGGAAATTCAGGAAACCAGTAACTAAAGTACAAGTAGACAAGTGGATACGCCAAAAAAGTAAATTACAACAAAAAATAACATTGATCATGACAAATTGATGATCTATAACAATAAAGAGTATCTGAGAGTGGACTTTGTATTTCCTAGTTTATAACACAAGGTGGCAGCATTTCCCTTTCCTTTCTGTTTGATGCAGCTACACTACATACTGGTTACAAACACTCGATAAATACTGATGCTGTGTTGACTCATTCTCTCTCTCGGTTTGATCCAGTGTGTTTTATTGGCATACATGTGAGAGAGAGTATTTTTAGTAGTGAATCTGGTTTGCTGTGTATTCTCCTCCGATACCCACGACCTCCTGCAGAGTGAGGGTCAGTAGGTGTATGTAACTCATGCTTGTGTAGATAACCTCCCTCTCTCTACCAGGCGGTATGGTGGGAGGTCTGCTGGGCAGTTGGCTGACCAGCGGGCAGTTCAAGCCTCTGCCTCAGATCCTGATGGAGCTGCCGCCGTCTCAGCAGCAGAAGCTGTACTCTGACATCATGGCCATCGTGGGCAACCTGAACTGGACCGACGTGGCCCAGCTCGTCGCCCTGGTGATGGGCAACGCCACGCTCCAGCAGCAGGTCACTGCCGCGTTGCTAAGCTACATCACCAAGGAGCTGAGGGCAGAGGTGCGTTATGGAGACTGAGGGGTGGAGGGGGGGGGTTGTTTATGGGAGTGGACACATCAGCATTCTCCATCACCTTCTGCCCTGCATGTGTCTGTCCTCAACTGTTCATGTTGGGGAGGCCTGCAAAACACAACCTGGGTCACCTGGAAAGTTGCAACACGTGTGGAAGTTAGTTTGCTTGAGTCTGCCTTGAGTGTGGCTGTTTGACTGGAGACTGTTTGGTAGGACAAAACGTAAAAACATCAAGTGCCCAGCTTGACTGCTGATGTGAAAGGATTGATTGTTGAAGGATCGATTATTGGTTCAAGTGCTCTTTGACCATCATCATCACCCTCCCAGTCCTTTTTTATATGGGTCTGGTTTTTGGGGGTTGCAGTGTGGTTTACCAGTAATAATTAATGTATCCTGACTACTTGATTTAAAAAGAAATCTCAAATCTTTTACCTTAGGTGAACTTTTGAAAAAGAATGTAACGTGAAACCTGTGAGTCTTTTTTTGTACACTTGCAGAACCTGTTTTAGATTGTATCTGAAAGAGCTCAGATATCAGACTTTGTACACAGTTGGCTGTATGCTCATGTTACTCAGTGCCTGTAATGTCTTCCAAATTCCCCCGACCTTGCAGCTGCCAGAACAAACACCTGTGATTATTGTTGTCCCTCATTCACCTGTTATTTAGACATACACAACCTGTAATTGTCAGAAAATCACCAAAAATCCCTTAATGTTCATTCTTAAAGAATGGTCTAGTCCAGGGCTAGTTTGGTACATGATCATGGATCATTTCATAAGGAGTGACAGTGTCTACTGTCTTCACGTGAAGACAGTAGTCTTCATGTGTCATGCACTAATATGAAGTTGTTTGCTAGATAATCAGATCCCAACACATAAAGAAAGGTAAAAATGATTACAAGTGACAAAAATAATGTGCTCAGGTATTGTTTTGCAATTTTATTACCTCTTAAAAAACTCAATCATGTGCTTTTTTTTAAACCTAAGATCATGTCTGGGGAATAATCCATTCTGGACAAGAATATGTACTGTGTCATCCTCCCCTCACTGTATCAGGGTGTTTGAATATACTTTTGTTTCTGAATTGAAATTAAACTTGTGAAGCTATTCCTTCTTTGACTCCTTCATTGTTGTTGAAAGCTCAAAACGCATCATTAGTTATGAGCATGGGGTAAATTTAGAAACCAGAATCAAAACAACAACATAACTCAATAAGGAACTGGACTAGATCAAAATAGCCTTTGATTGGCGTGTCAGTTCCCAGGTAGCGACGTGACGTGAGCCCATGGCAAAACACTGACGCCTTCACGGAGGAAAACCCCACATGCTAGCAGATCGTATCACCACATCCCAGAGCTGACAGCTGCAGTGCAACAGCACATATAAGACCTGTGTGTGAAGAAATTCACTCTGGAATGAGAGTTCGGACTGGTGGGGGTTAGGTGGCGCTGTCATGTTCAATGGGGTTGTGACTGAGGGATGAGCTACTCCTCACGACTTGGATAGAAATCTAAAACAAATCTTACATTTTACGACGACTACAGATATGTTGAAACATTAGAACATAAAACAAATCCATCCTAAACCACTGGTGATGTACCTTGCATTCCTGGGTCCATTTTGCTATTTGGTGTAGCTTCTTTATTCCCATGGATAACAAATCAAACGTAGACACATAAACAAAGAGCAAGGGCTTTCTAGAGCCACCATCTTGTACAAGGTGAAATCCATCGTAGAAGAGAAAGAGAGATCAATTTCTCCACCAACAACTCTTTTGCTTTATCATCAATGTCTCACTCACTATCCTTACTGCTCTGGCCACCTGCACGTAAGACCAACTGATTGTACAAATGTTTTGTGAATGATGTCCATTGAGCATATAACGCTCCAGATGTCACACTCGGACAGAGGCCAGGCATGTTCTCTCGGGGATGTTGAAAGGCATTCTGGGAAATGTAGCTAACTGGAGTCGATGAGGCAGCTTGAAGTGAAAGGTTGAGCTAGCTAGCAGTAGCAGGCTGACAGTAGCTCACCTAGTTTTCAGGAAAAGTCTTTTGTAGTTTTGTAGTCCTCTTCCAGTCCCGTGAGCCTCAACATCTCTTCTCCATCTTCTTTTGCCCTTTTTCACATATTCCACTTCAGCAGATCTTTTTTTTTGGAGAGCAGACTCTGTTGGTAACACACCTCTAACCCACCTGAATGTCATCTCTCTGATTGGATCACCTGATTTCAATTACCCCCTTTCATAGAAGTCATTATAGAGCTTCACATACTTTTTCCATCTTAGACTGTTAATGTTTGAATGTTCAATAAAAACATGTAAAAGTACATTTATTGTGTGTTATTTGTTAAATCACATGTAAAAGGCTTCACAAACTTACATTTACACAGCAGAATACATGAAAACTATTGGGGGTGGGGGTGGGGGGGTCCATATACACAATGGAATGGGCAAAACCCTGAAATGCCTATGTACCACGTGTAAAAGTCAGCAATGTGACATTCCCTGTTGCATAACCCCGAGATGATGACACTTCTACGTTTCCTGCAGCATAGTTGCACAGAAAGTTCCCCTTTTTTTCTCACGCCCATCTCTTAATCCTGTAAACTGGAAGAAGGAAACATTAACATTTGACTTTACCATCAAATCTGATTGTACAATTGTTTCCTGCATGAGGCCCATCAAGCCTATACAGCTCCAGATGTGACACTCTTGATAATTCTGCTGTGATGGTGATGTTTTGAAGCATTTCACTCCCAGACAGCAAAAGAAAACTAGAAGCCTGTGTCCAAATTTCCTTTTGCATTCAAGGTTTTTGAAGATGTTGGCTCTCATGTCAATGGAGAATAAGATGGGACAGTAAAAGATATCTGATATCTTTTACTGTCCCATCTTATTCTCCACTTGGGCCTCGTCCCTTTTGGCCCACACAGCTTCATTCAATTGATTCAGCATGAATTAGGTAGCATGTCTACCAACGTAAAGCCAGTTCAGGAAGATGGTTTAATGCAAACTTGGCTGAACGTTGGTTGAAATATATTGAACCACTCTACTACAGTCTACTACTCTCCATTCAGTTTTTCCTCAGTGTTTACTTCTAAGTAATCCGCTACAACTATGCTCGGCAAATGTGAGTAATAGCTCAAACTGTTACATTGTTACAGGTATGACACCATTAGTGTTATTATGACATCATCAAAAGTTATGTTACTCTCCTTATGAAGTAATAAAGTGATTAATGTAATAATGTGATGTTATTTTATTATCCATCAATTGTCTCCAACTGGGACAACAATCAATTCATTGTTAAATTTTCTAACCAGATATTGATAACCACTATGTCAAATTAATTAATTAAACAATGATTACGCCAATAATCCCACAGAACAAATTCAGAGTGAAGTGAGAAAGTTCGACGTTCACCTAAATGACATTACAAATAAGAAAAACAACTCAATTCCTGCTACAGAGACTCAATTTTGAACACATCTGGTAAGAATCTGGTGAATCAATTAGAGCAATATGAATAAAAATCAATCATCCCAATCATGAAAATCTCAGGAAGACCTCACTAAGAACTAGTCTGACTTTCTCTCTCCGGCAGAATTGCCACAGTTACAATGACAATCCTACCAAAAATCGTGTTTAAAATGGGATATTTTCAAATTGTACATATTTTTCATTTGTCATACCATATTCTATCGCTGTTATTTTGCACACCCTGCATTCATATATTATTATGTCTAGTTAATATGTTTTGTGGTCGTGCTTTATTATCATTTATAACATATTTTGTCTTCTGTATCCTTGCACAATTTGCTGCTGCAACAACCCAATATCCCCACAGGGATCAATAAAGTTTGATGACATTAAAAGAGTTTGTAAAGACAGTCGCTAAAAGGTGAATTTGTATTAATTTGACTTTTGTTTATTTTGTTGCTACAAAGGATTTCAAAATGCATCTGTTTGTGCTGCATGTTGCATCAGATCTACACGTCATTTATTTAGATGTCAAAATGTTGTACTTATATTATCACATGTTTCCTAACTCAAAATACTCAGCCCTGTAATGGTGTCAGCCATTACCTCTGAAGATAACATCTATTTAACTGGAGCTGAATGATGCAGACGGGCCTTGTTAGAGTGTAAAGGCTGAGCTTTCTTATAAAGAGGAAGTTCTTGACCTTGTTAGTCTCAGAAAGCCTGACCACTGCCAATGCAAGGGGAGTTCTGTTTTTTATGCAGTTACAGTTCCTTTCCTTCCTGTTTTCTTGAAGACTTGGTGGTTCAGAATAAAGGAACTCTTGCACTCTTGCACTCCTTCTCCTTCTCCTTCTGCAGCCGGCTCTCGCTTTTGCCTTCGTGTTTTGTCTCTACACCATCAAAACAAAACCGATGCGTCACTGCTGTCTTGTGAAGGCTACGTGCCTTTCAGTGTTGAGAAAATTCCTAGGAAACCCTTTCAAAAACCCACTTTATTTATTAATAGTACACAGTAGCAGAAGTTGAAATACTCATTTGGTCAATTTTCACAGGATTCAAAAAACAATAAAAAGTATTGAAAAGAAGTGGGTGTCATCAGAACAGGCTGATTTCAGCAATTCCACACAGTACGACTATACCACTCTGGATGAACGCAAGCCATGTTAGTAATGTTACAGGTACTTTTGACTTGACTTCTGCCCATGTACCTGGCATCTCATCTACCGTAGAAAAGCCTGCCAGGTGACATTAATCCTTCCTGGCAGACGTGCACCTAACAGTTGTGCTTCCCCCTCTGTGATCAGTACCGCCACATAGAGCCTTGAGGTTTATCTTCCCCACAACGAACAGAGAGAGTCCTTGTTTTGGAAAACCCTGCCTAGACGGTGTCATTTTTACATTACGGTTCAGTGCACCTTGTATGCCCGCTCAAAGGTGGCATTTTTCAAACATTTCCCTGTTCCGCATGTCAGTGGAAAACTAAATACTAGAGTTGGTGATACTAAGGAGGAGGAGGAGGAGGAGGAGGAGGCAGGTAGAAGTCAAACAGGTTTCATAGCATATTCAAAGCGTTCAGTTGAGGTGAATATGTGAGGGGATTTGCCGGTCACTGCTTTTACCATGTTTTTCCTAAAGATTTCATATGATGTGGAATGATGTTTACCTCAGCTATCTAGGAACTAAGAAAAACAGCCTTGTTTTCCTGCATTTCTGACTTTATCCAATGGGGTTTGAAACGGTTTCATCAGACCGAGGGTGGAAGAATTCCCCCAACCAATAGAGGAAACAGGGAAAACATGAAAATCACCAAGATTACCAGTTAAGTTTTCACATGACAACAGGGTTAAGCAGCGACTGAATGGTGCAGGGTGCATGAAGGACGTTTTTGACGACAGATGAAGATAATGGTAGTGAGTTCGGGGGAATTGCCTAGTCATGCTGACATGTGATGGAAAGTTTGGCAAGAAGGTTTTTCCAGATAATCGTTCACTTGGCATGTTTTAGTGGTGAAACCGCCAAACCACCCTGCTCGGTAAATTGCCACACCCCTCCTTCCTTCCCGATAACCCCGCCCCCAAGACAGGTAAACACACGGGTTTGACTTAAACCCGCCATCAGCATGGTCACAAAGTGATGAGCACGTATCAAGTGAATGTTGACACTGATCATCAGTGGGCCTCTGCAGCATTAGGGAGTTACAGTTCATATCGGCAGTAGCCATCAGAATGGATGATCTGTCAAGTCAAACGTCAAAAGTTTGTTCTGATCATAAATAGAAATAACAGCCTCAGTTGTTCAAACAAACAAGCGAAATCGAGGAATGAGAGAAGTCTTGTCACTGTTTTTAAAGACTTTTATTCTTTGTTCGTAGATCATTTCACAGCCAACTGCAAATCAGAAGATTCATATACAGTATGAAGTAAACACTTGAGTTATGACACATTCATGTGTAATTTACAATATACAATAAATTATTTTACAAGATATGAAGTGCAAATGTTTTCTCATGTACGACTAATACAACAATATGGCTATACCTCAAGGGTAATGGTGGATCTTCTGCCCACATAGTAAATACATCCTGAGAAAATAAAGGTGCTTGGTAAATCAGAAGTGATTTAATACAATATTAGTGTTTCCATTAAAAAAGCACAAGTTGAAAGAAATCTGTACAGTCTCACAGTAATAAATAAGTTCCTTCACATCAACATCCCGTTGTTTTAGGGTTTTCTTATTCTGTCCACACACATCGTGTCAGTGTCCTGGTGCAGTGGATCAGTGCACTGTAAATCCCAGAAGTCCTACCTAACCTTGTTAGAGAACACCGAGAAGTATTTCTGAGTCCAAAAAACCCGAGTAGTAATGTCCAACATGAGTTTGTAGCTCTGCCAGTTGCCGTAGCACTCTTCTTTTTCAATAGGGTTTCTTGTGCTCTGGTTTCAGGTAAATGTACGGTGACCAGTTGTTCGTCTGGGAGTCCAGCCAACTGTTGGGCGCGTGGGCCTCCATCGACTCCTCCCTCTCATCTTCATCGCTGGATGCCTCATCTTCCAGAACCGTCGCGTCATCTTCATCTGAGTTCTTCTCATAGCTGTTGCCCCGAGACCTCGCCTGGTCTTCCGCCTCCTGTGCAGGAAGGCTGGAGTGGCACAACTTGCAGATCCTTACGGGCTTGGTGGGGTGGATGTGTCCTATCACCGCTCGTTTCTTGGAGCACGTACCGCAGACCACGAAGCCGCAGTGTCGGCAGTGATGTCGCCGATGGGTCACGGTGAACTTGTCAGAGCAGCGCATGCAGATAGCGGAGGCCTGGTCCGGGATCCAGGTGACCGCGAAGTTGGACCCGGGTTGGAGGCCGCCGTTCTGCAGCCACCTGGAGCGGTAGTCCTCGATGTGCTCGATCCAGGCCCGCTTCTCCTCGTGCGAGGCGGCGGCCACATAGAAGGA
>CABFOQ010042953.1:0-10370 GCA_900660455.1 Gephyroberyx darwinii | reverse complement strand
AAAATAAGTAAATCAAATAAACAAGAGCTAAGACAAAATAAGTAAATCTAATAAACTAGAGCTAAGACAAGATAAGTAAGTCAGATAAACAAGCGCTAATAAACAAGAGCACAGGCGAATAAGTGAAGACAAATAGGCAAGTGCTAAGAGGAAGGGTCAGGGTAGTGTTTCCTGAAGAGGTGGGCAGGGACTCTGCTGTCCTGACATCAGTAGGGAGGTCATTCCACCACTGTGGGGCCAGGACAGAGAAAAGCCGTGACCATGTTGATCGACCGCAGGGGCCTCTGAGCGATGGGGCAACCAGTCGCCTCGAGGCAGCAGAGCGAAGTGGTCGGGCGGGGGTGTATTAACTTAATAAAACTACACAGCTAAAGAAATTGTGACATTCCAATCCTTAAAAAACATTATTTGCAATAAAGGGGATTGACACAGGAAAAAGGTATTGAACACAGTAAGAAAAAGCACTAAACCAGCTTATGCCAGTTCTCCTACCTGTGCTAATTAGAATCAGCTGGGTTAGTGCATGTTGGTGGGTAAGTGCTTCCACTCTTTTCCCACCTCTGAATGCAAGTAAACAAATCATTTGTCACCACATTGATGTGTTGAATACTTATTTCCCCCCACTGTATATGCGGGTGCCTGCCACCTGTCGCTCCAACCGGCTTCCTCTCCGGTCACTGCTGATATGACATGTGGACGGCTTCACCACATCACAGCCCACTCTCGCTCCCCTCTTGAAGAGACCTTTTTTAGGCTAAAGGCAACTTTGGAGCAGATTTAAATTCTCAAAAATGTCCTTAGGTGGCTCAAATTTTTTCCTTGAGCCTACCCAAGATTTTAGAGTGCAGGAAAAACTCTGCGGCAGTGGTTAGTGATGTGTTTGTGCATTTCATGGAGCATATAAATCAGCTATGCCAAAAGAAATTCACAGGGCAGGATTCATAGCACAATCAAGACCTAGCAGATTTGTTGGTTGGCAGGACTACCTTTTTTTTCATTTTTCTGTTTACATTTGTTTGTGTTTCCTAGTGTGACAACGTGTGCCGATCTGTGCCCATGCTGTCAGGAAGTCGGTATGACTCACAGCCTTCACAATTTCATGCCCATATCACCACTATTTGTGCAGATGAATAATACAGGCTAATGTTTGACAGAAGTTGAAATGTGTCTGTTTCACAACTGACCAGACTTGCATGACTACATCGGAGCTTTCTTGTAAAGGTAACTGGTTAAATTGAGAGAATATCAATGAATTGGTCTTGAGTCTGGCTGACAGTGGTGCTCTGGGCCAATGAACAGTCCCTTGCTGCTGACCTATCACTACTGGTGATCTAGGTTTAGCACTCCACTCTATCTGCGAGAAGGGAAGGAAGGTGCTAGGAGAAGTGGAATACCAGTCCAAAGAGGAATGCCAGTGAATTCCAACATTTCAATAAGCTTTTCATGTTCCCGTCTTGGTCTGCATTAGTCTGACCTACCGCAAGCGGGCAGCTGGTATAGCTTACCCATTGGGTCTGCTGAATGTCAGCAGAATTTCCCCCTTTTTCTGCTTCCTCTGTGTTACTTTTTCAAAGTCCCCCACTGTAGTGCAACAACAACAACAACAATGTAGCCACTAAGCTAGCTATAGAGGTAGTGATTAAAACACAATGGAAAACTCTGAAGAATAATTGGATCTTGCAATGTGGCAGGCGTGTGCAATTCATTCTGTGGAAATTCTGTGTGACTCGTTAGTCATGTCCGTTCCACCAACAAAACATTTCCCCCCGACAAAGTCTTGAGTTGAGCCCTGCCCTGGACGACTGTGATTGGTTTTCAGCAGTCATTTGAAATTGTTTGATACTGATAGCGATACCAGTACTTTGAATTCAATACCGGTACTGAAACGGTACCTTTTTCGATACACATGTTGAATTTAGGTTTGTTAGGTACGTTTTTTTTCATATATTTTTTGCTGTTTTTCTACTAAAAGAAAAAACTCAGTGTGAATTGTTTTAGTATTTGTTTTTGTTCTTCACCTCATAACATTCTTAAGTGTATATGGACATAAAGTTGATAATGGACCTATAGGGCATGCAACCTTACAAAGCCTTATACAGCAGAAAGCACCTAAATATTAGCACCGACTGTTGGCAGGTCAAACGTAGAGGCACATTTCTCTGTGGAATGGGCCGGGATGACTGAACGAGCCCAATACAGAGGGCCTCCGTCTTTACATCTTGTCCATTGAGCGGTATCTATGGCAGAGCTTGTGGTCTCGTCTGTTGCTTTCCCACTATTCATGATAACTGAAGCAAGCACTGGAATAAATATATATGCCCAACAAATAAAATAAATGAAGTCTTTTACAGTTTTGTATGATGTGGAATGTCTGATTTTTGTTTTTTTTGCTAGATCCAGACACTTAAATCACCCAGACACATGCATGAAGCCTGTCCAGTCACTGGTGAAACCATTAGAGTATATTTGCTGGGCAGCTTTTGGTGCATATTTAACAGTGTGGTTTGTTATAAAGCAAATAAAGTCTAACAACAACACTTTGCTCTTGAATGTGGATTTGACCAGTGAGATGTAACCATGGATACAGCGCAGTAAATCTTTTCAGAGCAATAAGTCCTACACAGTTTTGTCTATAGAATTTTGTTGTGCATCATCATGAGTTGGACTAGTAGTTGAAGGTGACGAGTGTTGAAGATGTAACAACATTCTTCATTGTGTTGCAAAAATGCACCTCTGGAATTTTGTTGTAAGAATTTTGTTTTCCCGCAACAAATAAACAAATATTTTTCACTGATATTGGCCAAAATGGGCAAATATCCTAGTTTTTAAGGGAAAAAAATGTATAAGGGCTGCAATTGACTGTAAGAATTGTGTCTGAGTACTTGAAACATGAAACACCACTCACTTCACCCAGTGACCTGGCGAAAACCCAGGAAGATCCGTCAGAACCACAGGGAAGGGGGCATATTTTCTTTGATGTGTCTGTGGGATCAAGTGTATCCCCAGCTGAGTTTTTCCATCCTGCTCCACTGCAACAGCTGAACCTCTTCAAATAAATGTGGAAGTGACCCAGTATACCACCCCATCCTCATTGTTCCATGCGTTTTTATTGCCGTCTTTGTTTGTGGAAAGTTGTAGTCATTCAACTTCTGCTGCACCTCTGCAACCTCTGTATTGTTTTTACCACTCAAAGCTAAAGCTTATGTAAGAGGTGGATGATTCAATTGACACTGGACACTCTTTCTGTGAATAGAGGTGTTTTTTTCCAGACTATCAGAGGGCAATGAAAGAATAGGCCATATTCTAAGAAGATATCAACCTATAATTCCTTTAACTGCCTGAATTGTTGTCTGAGATTCTTGGTTTGCTTTCTTCACCACTGTCATTGTGAAACTTTGTAATCTTCTATTTAAAATACAAGTGTTAACTATAAAACTGTGATGCTCTAGAAGTGATGCAAAAGTATACCAACTCATTTGACATTTGCTTCCTTGAGCTAAGAGTACGCACCCTGGTCATGAAAGTATGAAAAATAATTTTGACTGTAAGCCTGGAAAAGTCGTTTCAGCATCACGCTGACACCAAGACCTGTAATAGGATGTGGACCATTACTGCTGCATATCTGTATCCTGCCTTGTGTATCCCTGTTCATCTAGGTAGAGGAGTTACTATTGGATGTGGATTGGGGCATGACGCTGCCCATTTCACTGTTTAGCTCCCCAAATTCCATTTTCAGATTTAGCCTAGAGGAGGATTTGTATTTCAGGTTTTTTTCTCCCCGGCTTCATATTCTGGCCATGCCATTGCTATTGCCAAAAAGCAAATATTTGTATATGGAGTCCACACTGTATAGTCAAGTGGACAATGGAAATGGAAAAAAACACGCTCAAAGTCTAAAGGAGAACTTATTTTTGTGGTGGGGCATGGGTAGCAAATCTGTTGGTTATCTGAGCTGTTTGATGTAGCAGAGTAATTTCCCAGCCAGGCAGGTCGATCTTCCCACACCTTTCACAACACAAGCCAACGGATGTCCTGCACTGTACTGCAGCCAATGGACATGCTGCACACAGATACACACACACACACACACACACACATACACACACAGCTACAAATTATTGAACAGCCTTATTCACCAATTACATGTCATCTTTTTGTTTTTCTCCCTCAGCACAGTCTCCCTCTATGAATGTGGCTGTAGAACAACCATGCATGATTGCATGACATAAGTCATCAGGGCGTATTTCGTGTTTTTCTTGAATGACATTGTCAGTAGTTGCTTTTCAGATTTTTCTGGATAGGCCCCAGTTTAGTTACCTTGGCGACAGCCCTGTTATGAGATTCCTATCGGTCGTCTACGTGGCGGACTCCAGAGTGTGTTATGAACAGGAAGTAGGTCAGTTGCCGTCAGATACAATACAAAACAATGGCCCTATGCTTTACTCCCCATTTTATATTGTCGGGTTTCCTCATCTTTTTTCCCCTCCATATTTCCACATCTTTTTCATTTACCCCTCAGATAATCCGGTAATCTTTCATTGGTCATGATAGCTTTCCTATCAGATCAGAATACATCCTCTGTGAAGTAGATTTTCAACATGAAAGGCACTCACTCCGTCTGCATTTAGGCCCATCGTCTGTGTGTGTTTGTATGTAGACTTTTGTAACTGAGTTGTGCTGTGTGCTGCTCAGTAATTTAGAGTTTTTCCTAAATGTTTCTTGGGTTTATTGACCAAAATCAAAAAGTAGCTACAGAAATGAAAAGACTATGATGGACGCAGACAATATGAATCCCTGTTAAGAAGTCCAGGGCCGTCTATGTGGCAGTTCAAAGAGGCTTTTTTTTTCTCCTACCACAGCTGACTCACCACTGGAAAAATTGAACTTACTGTGTGGGTCCTTACAGCTCTTTGAAGGGGATCTGGATGTGTTTGCTTTTTAAGCCTCTCTTTCTTCTTAGACGGCCATTTGCTCTGTGTGTCGTTTTTGGCATATCTTCCACAAGTCAAGTGCTTTTCTTGGACAGTGGAACAAGTTTTCTTTGCATGATAATAAACAGGATATAAATGATGATCTGCAGTTTTCAAAGATGTCCCCACCTCCCTCATATTACATACTAGCAACGTGCAACTTAAGAATGGCGCTATTTAAGGAAAAACCCACCTTCTGATACTACACTGTTACATATCATCAGTTTCTGATGTTCAGTGCATTTCAGGAGTTATTTTGCGATGAGAGTTGTAATTTACGTTTTTGGTGTACCCACTTTCCCTCAACCTGCCTTGTCTACTTCTATTTAAGTTAATGATTTCCTACATTTCCCAGAATGCCTTTCGATGCTCCACAGAGAAGGAGCTTGAACTTGTTGCTTTGGGTGGGTGTATAGGCATATAAATAAAGCTAGCTAGCCGACTAGTTTGTGAACCTTGGGGCATGTCTATGATCGTGGCCACACCCATTACTTACATGTAGGGGCTGCATTGCATTATGGTAAATTGAGGCTACTGTCAGTGGAGAAATTGCTGCTAATAAGCTATTGCTTATGAACTTGAGTGAACTCAAATATGAACTGTCATTTTTATATATTTTTTATTCAAATAATAGTCGGGATCAAATTTTAAAAGTGTTTTCAAGTCTTTGGTGTCCTCTTGATTTATGCTCACAGTGGCATTTCTGAGCATTCCTCTTGGCTCTCCTTAGCCACCAGCGCTTTAACTCTCTCAGCATGTTTGGAACAGTGTGGTGATATACAATGACAAGAGTGTTTGTGAATGTGGACAAATCCAGGCCCTTCATTACCCCCAGTCTTTCCCAAGTTTGTTTGCTTCTTTATGGGGCAACAGTCTTGAAGGATCCTCTCGTTGCTTTATGCATGCTATCATTAAGCATTCTGTGTGCATTTGTATGTGTAGTCCATCCCAGTGTCCTGAGCAGGATGTAAGGATTAGCACAATGTCCTCATTGGTGGCTATGGCCCAAGAATCTGCAGTGTGTGTTACCTATACCCATAGGTTTGACGCTCCAACAAGTGCTATTGGAAGATTTTATAGAGCGTCACACAAATTAATCTATCTCCGGTGGCTGTGGTTAAAAGTGAGCTGTGCAGGAAGTTTCAACCATTGCACAAAAAGCTTTACTCTCTTGGCTGTATAAATGTCATTCCAAATTCATCTCACTTCTTTACTTGCTTACTTCCCAGGTACGCCCAGCCATGATTGAGGACAAGGGTCACCGTGTGACCGACTACTTTGTGGTTGCCGGGCTGACAGACAAGTCCACGCCGTTGGAACAGGACCTGTCGGAGACAAAGTCCAGCGGGCCCAAGGCGCCCATCACTGACTTGGCCGTCATCAATAAGTCGGCAGGTGAAGCAGTGCCCGAGGGCTTCACCTGTATTGAGAGCACCTACAGTGGCCAGCAGGCCAACCTTAACCATGGCAGCCTCAAGAGTCCAGAGCTCTTCCTATGCTATAAGAGGAGTCGTGGGAAGCCCCCGCTCATTGACATTGGGTGAGTCCGTGTTTATTTATATCTGTGTCTTTACTTTGGGATGTGCATGATTGGAGCATAACTACAATGGGTTGTTTGCAATTTACATCAATTAATCAATTTGATGGTTTAGCATAAAAGACAACTTGACATTGGTTACATTATCATGGACGTCTCAGTGTTTTGTGTTGCTTTACATGTAACCTGTAGCTGGTTATGTAGAAGTTGTTTATTTCACATGTATGTTCAGTTTCTAAACTAAACTAGTCTAGATTTCTTGTATTAGGTATACAGGTCTGATTTGTTATGTTAGAATGAACTTCAATAGCATGACAGAAGAACATTTTTGAGGGACGTGGGTGTATATAAGGACGCTAGCTTACTTATATTCTTGATTCAAGGCCTAGCCTATTGCTTACTGTGTAAATATTTGCACATTGATGTGAAAGTTTTCCCATCTGTGCAATGAAACGCGAATTCCAGTTATGGGCTTTAACTAGGCCAGTAATAGCACATCCGGTAATCTTGTAGTAAGAACAATGATTCAACTACCTGAGGTGTTTCAGCTCTGTACACACCTTAGTCTTTGTCTGCAGTCAGTTTGTGTCTCCCTCTAGGTCCATGTAATAGAATGTTGCAATACCTCCCACCATATCCTCCTCCTTTCAATCACTAACAACAAACTGGAGTTTCCAGTTACATGAGGCTACACTCTGTTGACTCTCTGAAAGCAATACCTTTCCCTCTGCAAACTCAAGTCTTTGTGTGAAAGACATCATTGAAACAGGCTTTACAATATATAGACAGCAACATATTAGCTGATGTCCCACTTGTGTCCTACGATGAATTTGATTTGATTAAGCAAACTTTAGCTGTGAATGTGTTCCCCTACTACTACTATTGAATCTAGTTTTGCACTATGGAACATGAACACGAAGTGCTGCAGCCCTCAGAGCATTGCGCGTAAACAGCAGATCGTATGTCAAGTCGTGTTTCCTCTAACAGATTACACAATCCTGTCCAGCCTGTGGACAGACATCTCTGGGTTGGAGAAAACAGACACAAGCATACGTTCAGGGACTAGTTGTTATTTATTTATTTATTTTTTTGGATCATGGATGGAGTTTGAATAAGGCATTTCAAGCTACATATCACAAGCTCTTGTTGTTTGCTGTATACACTAAAACACACATATTATTAAGAGACTCACAATGTAAAATTCATGGTAATACCTCAGCACTGAGAAGTGGCATAGGGCTGATTATTTTTATTTTTGATAGAAATGGCAGTAGTAGTTGCAGTATGGCATTTGCATTGCCTGGCGGTCCTGTTTTGATTGAACTAGAAGGTTGGTAGAAGGTCAGTAAATATTTTTTGGCTCTGTTGCAGCACTGGTGTCTTCATTTCCCATCAGCTGATGTCTATTCCACATGCCAGTTATTTGCCCCTGAAAGAATGAATGAAAAACTAGCAGACTGTAAATCATTTATTCTTCCTTCTGCTTCAGCAAAGCCCACATTCCTAGCACGAGCCTCAGAGGTTCATGGCTGACTGTGCCCATTAGGACTTGGTTTTAATGAGAAATTGCTGGCAATGGTGATCTTGGCCTCTTTAGGTTTGTCCTACGCTCTTTCAGAATAAATGCTTACCAGAAAGCACAAGGTTCCAGGACTATTATATCTGCCATGTCACCAAGTGTCTATGTCTGCCCTGTGGCTTTCACAAGATTAAGAAATGTGTTGTGGGGTTCGTTAAAAGAGGGCACAGCTCAAAGCTATTGGCCGTGGCATAGTCAAGATGGGAAGGGAAGAAGAGCTTGCTGTTACAGACGCCCTGCAGTCATGCAAGACAGTACATCACAGTGGAGCCCTGATTGCTTTCCTGACTGTAACTTGTAGCTGTGCTGTATTCCACAGTATAACTGATTAAGGGAAGGGAATTGTTCCACCCAGCTAATTTTGGCTTAAATCAAAATATTTCATGTAATTGTGTGTAACATGGACAATACCCATGAGAAATACAAATGTTGATGTTTGAGCTTCCCTTTTCTGTCTCTGATTTTGGATGAGTCAACTGGTAAATATGTCTGAATCACATTGCCGTTGGTGATAGGCGTGTGTGTGTGTGTGTGTGTGTGCAAAAACTCACAGAAGCCTCAAAGAGAAACTGGAGCTATGAAGAGAAAGGCAGTGTTGCTGACCACAGACTGACCCTCCCTGTAATACTAGAGAAGCAATGTTCCTCACCACAGAGAGCCATGCTTAAGCCTCATACTTATCATCTCGATGTATGTGTCTCTTTCAGATGCATAATTTCCCCCCCCAAAGTGACTGGAATCAGATTGATTTGGTTAGAGGGCAGTATTGTACTGCATGTCTCAGGGAGTAAGGGCTAATCTCAGGTCTGCATTGCTTTATATACCAATTAAGCAAGAAAGACTGTACTCAACATTTCTTGCAGATAGAAATCTGCAAGATATCCTGTACTAAGTTTCTGTCTTCACTAAAGTTTCCATATTTGGGTGCAGTGAAAAAATTGCTCCAAAAGCCAGGGCCCTAAATACAATCGTACACATACGATCAGTTTCCTATCCTTCAAAGCTAAGATCTGTGAGTACTTGACCATGTTACATCTGTCTTAACACGTCAACATTGGCTGCAAAGGCCATTTCAGTTTAACACTTATGAGGTTGTGGTGGACACTAACTGGCATGTGAAAGCCACAGGTCCCCCACCAAAACATCTGAGAAAACATCTGCTCTTTCTTTGGTATGTTTTTTCCATAGGAAATTTGTCGATTTTTGATTTTTGTGGATTAGATTTGGTAGTTGTGTTTGTAGCTTGAATTTAACCTCAACCATTATAATGTAATAATAAAAAATAATATAAACTGTGACATCATTATATACTGTTGTTGTTGCCAGAATAAGCTTGTCACTGAAGTAAAAGGCTATGCCTGGCTATGCCTGCCAGCAAAACTGATTCCAGATCAGCACTCCTTCTGAGCCACTTGTTTAAGGGTCTGGTCTATGAGTGCTTTGTATGTGTGGGCATGAGTCATTCCCCTGCCAGCACTTTGCACTGCCCTGCTATCTGCCATCTCAATTTCCGTGCCATGTTGACACTCCTGAACTCTGTATGCAGGTGAAAGGGTAGCTAAAGGGGCAAAGAGAGATCTCTTTCACTTTTTGCCTCTCTCTCCCTCCTACACATAATTATTGTTAGAGGCTCATAATGTTATCATGGCAAACTCTAAAAGATGGGAGTGTGTCCTCTTGAGTCAGTGCAGGTTGTGTGACCTGAACACAGTGTGACAAATCTCCCTCAAGTCCTTTTTATTTTAAGGCGTAGCTGTAATCAGCGTGGCGGTCCTTTTTGTTAGAGGATTATAAAATCATTCTCAAGGTTGTCCCCAGTAGCACTTGAACACTGTTTTTATAGTGTCACAGAGGTTTTTATTGTCTGTTGTTGCACTACCATACATTGTGAAGTATTTTCTGTCTGTGATGATACATTCTCTTAGCTTCTTATAAAGTCATGTCAAGTCAGACCTCATTCAGCTGTTCTGTAAATGTGTTTACTTGATTATTTTGGTCCAGGATCACAGTTGTTTACCTTAGTATCACTTTCATTTTTATTTTATCACTGTATTGTAGATAAGTGTGAATAGTACTGATGTTCACGTGCGGAAGTGTTGCTGTGTTATTGTGTGCGTGTACCATTGATTTAATGGGCTTTCAAACATGCTTGCTTGTTTGTGTTCATCAGGGTGCTGTACGAGGGCAAGGAGCGTCTCATCCAGGGCTGCGAGGTCATCCAGGCCACACCGTACGGCCGCTGCGCCAACGTCAACAACAGCTCGGCCACCTCACAGCGCATCTT
>CABFOQ010042951.1:0-11124 GCA_900660455.1 Gephyroberyx darwinii | reverse complement strand
CGACAGACCTTGCCCACCTCGTTTACTTACAGGAAGTGGGAGGAGGTACATGACTGGGCCCGTCCTGTTCAGCTAATTGCTTCTAGTCTGGTTCGGGTCCACCGAAATGCGAATTCTATTCAGTGTTCACAGACAGGAAGGAGAAAAGGTATTTCTGTCTTTTTTGTTTAAAAGTGGATTACAATCTATAACATACAGTGCAAAGGAGAATAAGTATTCATAAAACAACAAAAGCAGACAGACCCTCAAAGACTAAGACGAGTTAAGGGTTTGATCAGGGCTCAGAACAAAGGAGCACAAGTCCAGGTGAGGTGGAAGGTGAGGTGGTGTAACCCGGGGTCCGCTGGGGAGGGTCGTTGGGGGGTTGGGAAGGAGGTCGGAAGGCCTCGGTGCCAGTTCAGTGTTGATGTTGTGCGAAGACGGTCCGAAACGCTTCCACAGCCACAGTTCTGTTACGTTCCATCCCTAGTGGCCCCTTCTTATCCAGGCAGGTTCAGTTTAGCTCACTGATCCGGATCGATGTAGTTATCAGCCGCTGAACTCTGCAGAACGGGTGAGGGAGGAGTAGGAGGAGGAGGCGGGAAGAGAGAGACAGAGAGGAGAGAAAGAGATAGAGAATGAGGGAGGGTAAAATCGAAAGACAGAGCCAAAGAGAGAGAGAGGATGAGGCGGACAGGAAGGAGGGAAAGAAAGAGATAAGAGAGATTATAGCTTATCTGAGTCAGAAACATATTGCATTAAAACGTTGCCAGTGTAACATATTCCCTTAAACCGTTGCCAAGCAAAAAATATTTGCTGAAATGAAAGCGGTGAAAATCAAAAGGCACACTAAAACTAGAGATAGCGTATAGTATTGGTGAGATCAAGTCAATAAAAGGTTTCATATTGCAAACAATTCATGTGATGATCAACACGGTTCACTTCAGCCAGCTTCTGTAGCTGGTAGGGGGGGAAAGAAATTCAACCACGACGTCAACGAAACAAACTGAATCCTTTTGATCGCACTGCACTTCCTCCACATTCTGACCCCACATCGTCCTGAAGAATCTCGTGTACGGCACCGCTACTCAAAATAACAGCTCATCTCTAAAAAAAAACCTTGCTATCTATTATGGATGAAAACCGTGAGTTGGAGTTGAAGTTCACCCTGTCTGAGGACACGCACCAAATCCCTCCTGGTGAACTGTACTTAACCTGCCAGCTTACCACTAGCATACACACACACACATCCCTGGAGAGGGCTAATGTAGCCCATATCATCTCTCTCATGCTAACGCCTCTGCAGAAGTCTTAATCTACCAGTGCTACTATTGATGCCTCCATATTTATGTTTATTAATTTCCTATAGGCTTTAGAACTGGTCGTGGAGATAATAGTACAGTAGAATGAATGAGACGTAGAGGCTAGAGATTAGGAGGGCTGAGCCTTTCGCTGCCCACTACGGTCAAAGGTCAATAATGTGTGCCTGTAAGCAGCTTATAACAGCCCCGGACGCTTTAGATCAGGCCTGCCCAGACGCACGGTGACGCATGCACGTAGAGACCCACACACACACACACACACAAGCCTTAATAGACCCACACATGACTGCACACAGTCATTCATGTAATCTGCTGTGCGAATATGCAAATCCAGATGTAATAGACCCACGGTTGGAAATGCATGAAGCATGCAAGGGATTATACAGACATAACATTCTTGGGCAACGTTACGTAATTGTGCGAGTCAAAGACTCCAAACCTAATGAACTCAGAGTGGAAATGTATAAGAACAAGACAGGATGTACAGAGATGAAGGGAATCTCTTTAAAAAAAACACAACGCAAGGGTCACAGTCTGCCTCTGCCTTTGAATCCCTGCCATTGCCTCTCTTCCTGTCCTTGCCGCAATTCGCATTCGCAATAGGAGCAGGCTAATCAGCGTTGACTATATAAGCTTCTTCTCCCCAGTTTGTCCCTTGTTATTGCTTTATCTCCATCCCATAATTGTCCCATTTAAAGTCATCATTAACCGTATTATTGCATCGCCTGCACTCACTGAAGTGCCTCTGCTTTTTTCTTTTGCCTCTGCCAGTGCCAATGAAGCCGTTTGGATTTGAAGTTATGGGAGTAAGTGTCCTGAGGCAAGACAGCAGATAATTACAGTATATAGGCTGATGAGGAGGCTAGCAGTCTCGTCTCAGTCACACTGATGTAAGACATGCACGTAAGGAAAATCATGCATGTAATAAGTAAAGTTCCTCATGTACAATGAGTGGAGGATATTCTCCAGCGTAGCATCGTTTAAACAGAGTGTGCAGGAGAAAGTGTAGTGAAAACGGATTTGTGTTCTTTCAGAGGCCAGTAATTGGGAGCGAGTGTTAAGTGTTCACTGTGCAGTGCCTCTGTAATCGCTCATTGTCTTCTTTTGGTACAGTATGCTCTGCCTAAATATATTGCCTGCTTCTGTTCCTCTCAGTGTCAACTCTGTTGTTCCGCCCACACGTGCATGTGTGTGTGTGTGTGTCTGAGTGTGTATGCGCTCATGGCGGAGCAGGCAGTGCGATATGTGCTCTAATTAAACCATAGAGAGTCTTGAGGCCGGCCCACCTTATGCATTGTCCAGGGACGGGCCCTCGAACCATCCACCCCTCCCACATATACACACACATTAACATCTACCGTTAAACTTTCATCCTCCAAAACACAAAAGGCACCGAGAGAGAGGCAGGCAGACAGCGAGGCAGTGATGAGAGAGAGAGGAAAAAAAAAAACAGAATGTAGGGAGGGATTGTGAGAGAAAGAGATGAGAGAGAAGATAGGAGAAGTGAGAAAATGGATGCAGGGGAAACAGGTCCTGGTGTTAATAAAGAGCTGATATCTGGTCAGTTGAGAGCTTGAAGTGCCTCTCAGAGTGGTGGACAGCTAATGGCACTGTAGCTCTAAACCTCCAGGCCCGGTGAGGGGGTCAGCTGGACTCTCTGTACCAAAACCAGCACCTCAATCCTATGCAGACGGAGAGGGCAGCGGACGGGCAGACAAGCCGGCAACCATCCAAGGCCCTGGCAGGCGTGAGTATGCCTGGAAGGAACTCCAGGATTTTGGGGTGCATCTGAGTGTTTAATTGGCTAATTGGCTCAATTAGAGTACCTAATTGGTCCAGCTTTGCTGTGAGCAGCAGGAGAGCTAAAGTGATTGATGAAGCACAGAGAGAGCGAGGGGGATGGGGAGAGCGGTGGGGAAGGGCCAGGCATGGCAACAGAGCCATATAAGAGATGACACATCAGTGGGAGTGCTGTTTCTCTCGCTGTGTGTGGTTTTAGGTAGAAATGCAGGCAGCACACACCGTCACAGTCGCAGGCGCAGATTTGAAGTCACGCTTTTTCCAAAATATCTCTGTGGAAAACCACACACATGCACGCACACCTCCACATGCACACACACAATCACACACAGACACACTGACGCACACTCATACATGATTCATGTGCGAGAGCAACATCAGAATAATGTTTTTCCTCAACCCCCAGGAGGCAGAGGGAAACAGAGAGACCACACAGGCCTTACGGTGGCAGGCCATCAATATAAAACTATGTTTCACTGCACCCTCCCTTCATCTTCCTCCATACTACCCTCTCTGCTCTCTTTCTGCAAGGTATTGCTCATCCGGATATGCACCAAAAAACCTGTGGAGCACAATGGGATTTCAATAGCATCACTTTCTATAGTCACTGTAACACACACAAAAAAGTCTATTTTCAATTCTTGACCGCCGTGTCTACTGGAGCCTGCACTGCCATGCATGGTCATTCTGTATAATTGTGCACGAGTGCAAAACGATTTACAGCTGGGTAAAATGTTTTCCGTGGCTGAACATTATTCAAATTATGTACAAATTGGGCATTTAGCTGACACTTTAATCCAGAGCAATTTACAATGAGTGAGCACATAGTTACTCGGCGTCTTGCCCAAAGATGCTTCAACAGGACACGTGCCTGTTTGATGGACAGACTGTTTCCGGCCGTGGCAGGGATCAAACCTGACCACTTAACCACTGGGCCACCCATTCATAATTTCTAGAAACATGGAAGTTAGCGATGCTTTACAGTGTAGCAGCTTACAGTAGCTTTTCTAGTAGTGGTGGAATCAGCCTGGAGATCACAGTGACAGAATCAAATCAAACACCAATCTGCCACATAGCTAACTGAGCACAATCCAAATCCCACTAAAAACCAATTCCATCCAATTCTACTCCAATACAGTGGCAGAAACACCCACTATGGCCTGCAATGTAATTGGTTGCCCCCCTCCCTCTGTGTTGAGCTGTCAGTACACCGTGAGGCCTGGGCTCACCTTAATGATAGATAATAACCTGACTTAGCCAAGCTCTGCTACAGGCTAAAGCCTAACAAGTGAAAACTAGCATACTGCTAGTTACGTGCTTGCCAAGCTTAGCGTGCAATTCCCAAAAGTATCTACCGCCAGGAACACGCAATGGCCAAAGCTAGCTGATAAAGAAACAGGAAACACAGACAACATTGCTTCCATGTTCAAAATAATACTTAAGCACTTACGCCACTTTCGCAAATATGCAGGCTTGGGCCTCATGTGCATTTCAAGAGAAAAGGTTACACTCAATCATTGGACGCACCCATCCTTAGATGCGTGCCACTGCTAGTACTGGCAATCATAAAAAAAGGTTTGAGGTGATGGACAGGAAGAGAAATAAAAAAAATGGTTTGCTGGGTAGACAAATGGATAGATCAGAATAGTCACATTAACAAAAACACCTGCATGAGTCTACACACGTGTGCATTCATACACAATCACAAGCCTTTACATGTACATTGTCAGTTTACGACTATACAGAAACACATACAGTACATTGACCATGCCGGCATGCACTCAAGCACAAACACGCATGCACGCACACACACACACACACACACACATTATGCTCATTATCATCTCAAGGCTTTCAAAGTCTGACAAGTCTTTGAATCAACACAGCTCATTTGTTTTCATGTTTGCTAATTAACACATCAAGGCTGAGACAAGAAGATTGGACATTTATACGTCAATGTGTGTGTGTGTGTAAATGCCTGTGTGTGTTAATACACACTACTATCTGGCATACAATTTTTTTTAAAGTTGATGCTGTTTTGAGTTTCTCTGTATATCTGTGATGTTGTGTGTGTGTGTGTGTGTGTGTGTGTTTATCTTCTGTGCATGTTTATCTGTGTGGCAGGGGTTTGATGTTGATGGGAAAGTAATTTTGAGGCCATGGCAGAGTGGATGCTGATTGGTTGAGCAGAAGAGCCGTTTCATCTCTCTGGATGCCACATTGATGCCCGTAGGTGGGGAGCACACCAGTGTGTGTATGTGTGTGTGTGCTAGCCTAGAGTGTGTGCGTTTGTTTGCCGTCCTGCTGACAGCTTTTGTGTAGGCTCCAAATGGCTACAAGCCGATGGGCAGGTCAGCGCTCGTTCACGCCACTGTCAATCCATTATTTCATTATTTCTCATCCTTCTATCGCTCACCGTCCGCTTGGGAGAGGAGGTATCGAACGAAGGCCTTAGTTCAACAGAGAGGTGAAGGGGTATGGACATGAGGAGAGAGAGGGAGGGTTACAGAGAATAAGCTAAGAAAGACAGCAATCAACCCCTGCCTTCATCTGGTCATGCAATTTCTGGGATGTCATTTTGAGAGGTGTATTGCAGACAGGGAAATCAGGGATCAGTAATCTGATCATTTCTCTGGGGATGTTATGGATTATCAGGGAATATTACAATATCTCAGATAATATATTGTACATATATTACAAATTTTAACTTTACAGGAATATACAAGAACGTATTTTTTTTCACAAATTATTTTATTCATTTTATTTTATTCATTCATTCATTTTCAGCTGTTTTTCTCCACAAGCCCAACTGTAGTGGAAACCATCATTTAGCCCTGATAAACAATGTTAACAAACCAAGAAGGAGTAACATTTTAGGTCATGGAACTGCTCCAACTTAATTGTATGGAAAGTCATGGGCAGTTGCCATTGGACAGTTGATCATGCATGGAACTCGTGTCTGGCATCATGATGATGTTGTATGAACTATGAATTCTATTATGTCAACATATTTCAAGATGTCTGAAGATCTAGTAGCCATGAGGGACACCTTTAAAAACTTCATTGCAGGTGCAAAGGGAGTTGGATAAAGCACATCAGGTGAAAAAAGGGCTCACTACACTGCATTCCAATGAACCAACTAATGGCCACACAGCCACAACAGGCGCCTTGTACAGTACATGGAAAGAACAGCTTGCAGGACATTTGTGGTGGACAAATATTGAACCATTTGTCTGGCTGAACGCATTTCCGTCATTGTTTATCACATCATTTCTTTATCAGCAAAAAACTTTGCCTCAAGCAAGCATAAAAACCTTTTGCTATATTGAGGAAATTACATCAAAATTTGAAATTTCCATTCTGTCTTTCGAACTGAATACATTATAGTTTGCATAAAAATGCTTGAATGGAAACTCAGTTGACATTGATTCGCCCCTCTTCACTGAGGCCGTGTAGAGACTAACCTGGAATGAAAAGACTGGGCTGATGGGCTGCCAGCAACAATAGAGATACAGTGGGAGGATGAGAGAGAGAGAGGTATGGAGGGGAGGGGGGGGTCTCTCGGTAAACTTGTAGACCACACTCAGATATGAACATACGGCGCACACACTTGGGTGGCGGGTGGTGGTAGTACAGTATGTGCGTGTTGTGTTTATGCGGGGGAGCGGGGCACAGGGGTTTGAGGATGGCCTGGGCGCAAAATTGGAAACGATGCAACTGCAAGAGTTAAAAGCAAATATTTACAGGGCTGTAATTTGTAGGGGGAGCGTTCAGTTTCCGGTGTGGGTCAGTGCGTCAGCGGAGGAGCTGAGGAACTCGGAGGGGCATGCGTGGTAATTAGACAGACAGTGGTAGATTAATCACAGCCTGACAGCACTGCATGGCAGCCACACACACACACACACACACACACACACATTCACAAGCTATACACACCCCTATCACTTTGTCTGGCTTGTCTGGCAAAATACTCTGGACACCTTCCTCTCACCCAAAGAGGATGGGTGTATTCATGCAGCCATCTTCGGCGAGCTGACCTTATTCTGGGCTGCGACTTCCTCTCTTATTTTTCTGTTATTTTTCTCACCCACACACACGTACAGACACACTGCCCCGCTGTTGTGCTCTGATTACCTGGCTCTCTCTCTCTCTCGCTCTCTCTCTGGTCACCTCTATAAATCACTGGGTCTAAATCTCCCTCCTCCCCACACTAATGACTGCCTCTGAGCCGCTCACCCCCACCAAAACCTCCAGTGGGAGCGTCCAGGAAAGGCAAAGGACAACATGGTCCTACCCCGGCGGGGAGAGCTCCTCTTCGGGCTGGAGGACACTGGCTCTGTGAAACACTACAGGGAGGGGGGTGGTACAGTTGGCAAGGAGTGCCACCATTAAACACATTCCACATATCATAAATAATTCACCATCCTCTAAGTGGTTTTGACCTTGAGTACTGTAGATTGTACCACAGTATAGGAGGGACATGAGAGGAGTTTTAAAACTTTTAAGAGTTTCTTACAGTAATAATTAAACCGTGTTGGAATGGGTCTTGTGAGGTCTTTACCACTAGTTTTACCCTTAGCTCAGAACTGTATTTGTGGTGGTAGGGCTTCCTAGAGGGGGATCAAAATAAACAGCTTGATTCTGTCATGGCTTTAACATTTAATTTCAACACATTCCCTTTCCATTGTGATAATAATGGATGCTGTTGTAGCTATTCCTGAAATGAATGAATTTCAGCTGGCAGGGTTCAGAGCTTATCGGGGCTTTATTCTGCATGTTTTGCTTCTACCTCAGGTTCGGACTCCTTTTGGTTTCTTCCTCCTCTCGAGGCCTTTTCCTTGTAAAATCCTTTTCAATGCTCATCCGAGGGAACAAACATTAAATGCACGGGAGAAAATGTATTTTCCACTCATTGACTCCGCCAGCAGCTGGGGTAATGTTACTTGGACGGTAAGTTCAATATTGGGGAAAAAAAGTTTAACAATTACCTTCCGTTGTCAAAGCGACATCAGGTTTTTGTCAGGAAGCTTTTTTTTTGCCCTTGTCCATCTAGCAGGTGATTACTGTCTCACACAAGCGGATGAGGGGAAAAGGGAATGTGTTCACAAGCAACAACTGACTGAGATTAGTTTCTGTTGTGATAGAGAACATAAAATCTATTAGGCACAGCGTTAGAGATACATTTAGATCAATTTCTATACATTGACAACAATTTTATTTCGTGGTGGCCATGCCGATATGTGGCGGTATGCACGGATGAGTTTAATATAATGTAAATGTGGCCCAAGGCCCAGATCAGGGGGTGAGCAGGACACAGGGTGACTGGGACGCACTAGGGAGTGGAGTGGGGAGGTAAGCCAGCAAGCCAAGGGCAAGCTAGGGGTATACAGACAGAACATGGCTCAACTGTGGGCTATATTTACTAAGAGGCAGGCAAATTACTAACGTGTGCAAAAACCTGTTTAGCGTGACTTTCTCCAATTTAGCGATTTATTAAGACCACTTGTGCAAATCAAGTCAGTTGCAATTTAGAATACCTGAGGTGCAGCCATGGTCCCGCACACCGTAGCATTGCTCGCAAAGCCATAGACAGGCAGGTGAGAGAAGACTGACCCTGTACTGGCCACTGTAGCTGATCCAAAGGCCAGCAGATGGAGGGTTACCGGAGGTTTTTGTCAGTGCAGTTATGGCATGACTCCTCGTGGTGCGAAGTTCCAGTTCATTTTTTATTTCATCACACAGTGATGAGATGATATGACTTGGTGATCGATAATTTCTCTCAAGAGAGTAATTCTCACTCTCTCTCTTATTTGTTTCTTTTTATTCTCTCTTCTCTGGTATTTTCTGCCTCTGCCTGATGTTCCTTTGAACAAATAACACAGCAGCCGTGGCTTTCTCAGGGGGAGAAGTTAGGACCTGCTTCCTCTGGGCATTAAATACCGTGCGCAATTAAGTACATTTTGGATTAGTAACTTGCAATTTCAATAATCTCCTCCCTCATTTTTCCGTCCTGCCATTGCCACTTCTCAAAACACATGAGTTGGGTCAAACACACTAAAAGTCTCCTGCCAGGTGTCTACCCCATTTCCAGGCACAAATTGCTTGTTCCCACATTAGCAGATTGAAATGGGCACTTTTTTATGCAGGCAACTGCATTAGCGCCACCACAAACTGCGCGCGCAAAGTTTATGAGATGGAATGAATGGGTGTTGAATGATGCCGAGGGGGAAACAGGTCCACAGAGAGCGACTGTGACAGAACGAGAGGGGGTAGATAAGAGACAGAGAGAGGACAATCAGGGACATATGGGGGCTGATGCATGATGCTGTCCCCCAAACTGGGGCAAAGTAAAGCTGATGAATGCCGGTGTGGCTCGTGGCTGGCGGCTGCTCACTTAACAAGAAGACAGGCACTTGGACTTTGTTTACACAAAGACAGGGACTCGCTTGGGGCCTGGGCCAGACGATGGAGGCATACTATAAAAATACTAACTTAGAGGATGGGAAAGGTATGAGGAGTTGTTATACTGGGTGAAACTGGTGCTTTTCAAATCTAGACCTTGAAGGAAAAGAGCTTTGTTTTTTTTGTATTGAGACTTTAATCTAAATTTGGCATGTGACAGCACGGACCACAGTACCGTAGAGTAAAACATGGAGGGTCAAGTTCCACTCACTCACGCTTGCTGCTATCCTCCACTGCTGATCCAACTCCAAGAGGAATTTTGTTGCCTTTTTGCAGCGGTCAGGAGGTGCAAATGTTTTTGTTGTTTGTGAGAAGCTGTTAAAATACCAGTTTGGAGAACTATGGTGAAAAAGGAATGAGCAAACTGGATTCAATAGAGCTACTGTTGGTGCACCTTATTTGATGCTGTATTTACTCAATGAAATTTTAAGTGGAAGCCATGCAATGTTATTATTGGCTTGTAAATGATATACTTGGGATAATATCAGTTACTTATTCTTCCTTAGATTAGAGCTAATTGTTAATAAGGTTGTTTTGTCAGAGCTTTGTTGGTTATAAAAGTTATAATAATAGATACAGTTACAGTTATACAGTAGTTATAGTTACAGGTATGATTACAGTTGTTTTTATAGTTGTACTGCAGTTGTTGTCATAATTATGGTTATACTCACAGTTACGGCTTTAGTTGTAGTTTAGTTATACTTGGATGTGTAGTTATGGTTATAGTTATACATCAGTCTACTTTAAGGTATAGTTATTGTTATAGTACTGAGGCTGTGAGAGGAAGACAGTGAGCTGGATGGGAGGGGAGCGTCAGCGTCACTGGATTGGTGATGACCAGCTATAAACTCTTAAGTCAGAGAAAGAGATACATAGAGATAGAATGACGGACAGACAGAGAGAGAGCTTGGAGAGCTGCCACTCTGAGCTAGTTGTCCGTGACAGATGGCCAGTATGACACACGAGAGGCCGTTGCATCACGGACGGTATGATTGTTTTTTAGGCTTTCCCAAACAAGGGGGCACGTCAACAGATTTCTATCTTTGCCTGTTGTTGTCCTCCTCTGCCCCTCCTCTCTCCTCCTCATCTATTTTGGTCTTCTCTGCCCTCCCATTGATTGAATTGCTGCATCTTATGAAGCCGAGGCGAGGGTGTGGGATAGATATCAAAAGAAAGGGCACGGTGAGAATAATATTCAGATCATAATCAGCATTATTAATAAGTTACACCCCTAAACACTTTCTCTCTCTCAGATCTTGCTCCTTTAGCTCTCTTCCTCCCTGCCTCCCTCTCTCTGACACCTATTACCATGTGCGATGAATATTCATCCAGTGCTTTAATCTATAGCTGAGCTCATCTAGAAGAGCGGTGTTTGTTTTACAACTGGGGGAGAGGAGGAGGAAGATGCTCTCATGAATATACATGGTCAGCACTAATATGGATAATATGTGAGTATACTGTATGTGTGTGTGTGTGTGTGTGTGTGTGTGCACGCGCTTGTTTGGAGGTCTGTGTGTGTGTGCTGTTGCTGCAGGGGCAGAAGGGTGTGATACATTGCACA
>CABFOQ010042940.1:0-12181 GCA_900660455.1 Gephyroberyx darwinii | reverse complement strand
CATGTCACACTTGGCAGGGAGAGATATCCACTCTCATCCGTTTAGCTGCGGCAGTCTTTGGGAGTTTTACCAACCGTACTAATAGCATTACCCCAAAACCTTCCCCTCCCTAAAACTCTTGATATGTAGAAATAAAAACATGGAGGCAGGCTGTTTCAGGGCTGCGGAGATGGATGAGGACAGGACGGACCATCCGGAGCTGTGGAGAGGAGGGTGTCCCGGGGGCCATCGTGTCTATCAGGGCCAGAGACGCAGGAGGGCGGTACCATTGTAACCCCCACCTCCTGTTGAGGAGCCTGGCTGGCCAAGTTGGGGTACAGCAGGGTCAAGAGGAGGCGTCAAAGCTGTACAGTAAGAAGAAGAAGGAGAAGAAGAACAGGAAAAAGAAGAAGAGGAAGAAGGAGAAGCAGAGGAAGGTATGTTTTAATACATATGATTTTAATCTTTTGGCTTGGAATATAGATAAATGAGATATACAGACAGACAGACAGACAGACAGATTATAGATACACTACTTCTTCTAATCAGTGGATTCAGCTATTTCAGCCACACCCTCTGCTGACAGGTGTATAAAATCAAGCACACAGCCATGCAATCTCCATAGACAAACATTGGCAGTAGAACGGGCCGTGCTGAAGAGCTTAGTGACTTTCAACGTGCCACCTTTCCAACAAGTCAATTTGTCAAATTTCTGCCGTGCTCGAGCTGCACCGGTCAACTGGAAGTGCTGTTACTGTGAAGTGGAAACGTCTAGGAACAACAACAGCTCAGCCGCAAAGTGGTAGACCACACAAGCTCACAGAACGGGACCGCCGAGTGCTGAAGCATGCACGTAAAAATGGTGTCCACATACTTTTGGCCATGTAGTATAGATAGATAGCTAGATAGCTAGATAGATAGCTAGAGGGAGTAAGATGTTCATCACTGCAGGATACTGTGTTGCTTATCAGTGACAGATCCTCTTGTTCTAGCCTGCTTCTGGCTCCAACCACAGCAAAGAGCCCAGGGACAGCCATGGGGCGTCACCTCAGTCTGCATTGTTAGCAGATGCTTTTTTGGAGCTCACAAATCATCTACTGACATTCAAGCGTACTTTCTTTTTCTTTACCTGAGTCATTGTATTATATGAGATAATGGGAGTGAGGAAAGGCACACAGAGAGGGAGAGATGGGGTGAAAACAGTAATGTGGAAGAGATATAGCAAAGATGTGAAATGCGATAGATGTGAGAAATAGGAAAGAAGTGGAAAACTCCTCAATCCAAAGGTGGGAAAAGTCACAATATCAATGTGGGAGGATAACCGTGAGAATGTGTGTGAATCCAGTATCCATGTCTGTGTGGGTGTGTGACTGGGGACTCGACTATCCTCGAGGGTGAGGTATGTCTTGTCTTGCAGTCATTAAATATTAATAGAGCCATCTCCCCCTCCCACTGGGACCTGATTGAAGATGGGAGATGGCAGACTGGGACAGGATAGGGTCACCTCTAACTCTGTGGTCCCCCTGTAAACCACTGTGGTTACACATGGGCCAGACCACGCATGCAAATACATTACTCATCTGGAGCCAGTACACTGGACTGACTCACAGACCGACCCGGCAATGACACGGGGTTGGACCGGGGAAAACTCCATCTAGCAAATGCACATTAGAAAGTCATTGGAGTTGATCACAGTCATCTCAGGACAATTCCAGAGCATCTCTAAAAGGAAAATGCCACTCTGTGATATATATATCTGTGTTATATATCATCAGTCTGTGATGTTCAATGCATTCCAGGAGTTATTTACTTTTTTTGGTCTACCCACTTTCCCTCAACCTGCCTCGTCTACTTCTACAGTTTGTGATGTCCTACATTTCCTAAAGCGGCTTTCAGCAACCCACAGAGAACGAGCCTGAACTTGTTGCATCCAGCTGTTGGGTTTATGTGGAGGTGGAGACATCAGATAGTGATAGCAGTTGAGACAGAATAAATTCTTTAAGTACCTGCCACTTCCCGGACAAGGACATTGTTTCCTCTTTGAAGAAGCTTTTTTGGTGTAGCCGGTCTGTATTCTACTCATCCATTATGAAACTGTCAGTGCGTCACGGCGCAAGGGTATGCAAGGGGATTTGATTGGCTATGACTGACGTCAGCCCCTACACCTAATGATCAAATCAAATGACCTTTATTTGTATAGCCCTTAATCACCGTTACAGTCTCTAAGGGCTTCACAGTGCCCAACATGTGAAAACAATAAATGGTTAGTACACGACATCCTCCAGCCTTGGACCCACAGAGGACAAGGAAACACTGCCACAAAACCTTTTAGGAAAAATGGAAGAAACCTTGGGAGGGGCTACTCAGAGAGGGATCCTCCTACCAGGACGGTTGGGATAGATGGGATAGTGCAATAGAGGCCGATGATAAATTATTCCTCCTAATCCAACCCCTTCAACAAATGCACCTACGGCGTGCCACCTCTGCACCAACACCAAAACTCTGTCGGTCACGTCTAAGCAGGCTACCGCAGTGAACCTGCACCAGCACCTGTGGCTTCATGGAAATAGGGCTTATACAATAGGGCTTATACATCAGTTAGTTCTGACTGAGCAATATGTGTCATTATTCAACATAAATCAGTTATCTTAACTCATGAACGTCTATGCCACAGTGTGCAATGCATGCCATTTCAGTGAGTGGAATTTGGTTGGTCCACATTGTTGAATGTACAGGTTTTTGTGTACATTTTGTGTACTTTTTGTATATTAGGATGGACCAATGGGAGCTAAAGGATTGGAGTTGTTCAGTTTTTTTCTAAGGATCTAATCAGCACAACAGAGGCTTATGAAAAGGAAAGCAGAGGTATTCTTACCTGTCCCATAGCTTGACATTTCTACAGTTGTTGGTACAGCAGCCAGCTGATATCAAAGCTGAGACAGAGACAGAGAGAGACAGAGAGAGAGGAGGGGGGGGGTGAGTTTCACACTTTTTGTTTTTGAACTTGTCAAGACTGTCTCATTAATCTGATGGTGCAGAGCTGAGGTTTGTCTGTTTAGACTGCCAAAACAGATGAAAACGATAAATTAAACATGGTGTTGGATAGCACCACTTTTTGTTACGCTGAGAAACCTTGTCTGTCATATAGAGGATGTAGTTATAGAGGATGGAAACAGATCTGTTCCAGATTGCCTACCGGTTATCTACAGTATAAAACTGAAAGACTGACAGGGTAGGGTAACCCTAACCCTAACTCTCCCCCTCGTCTGTTTCAATCTCTGCTCTCATGGTGCAGCTGATACCTAGCAGAGCTGCAACAACCTTCACAGTCTAGTTAAATGTGATTCTGCCAAGGTGCACACTCGCGCGCGCACACACACACACACACACACACACACACACACAAACCTCAAACCTATAGTGTATCAAAAACTGCAAAATAAAGAAGGGGAACAAAAGCAGGAGAGAAAGACGGACAGACAAAGATAAGAGACAGCGAGACAAGGCAGAGGGAAGAGTCCTATATCTTAAAGAGTGACAGACTGAACAGCGTTACCGTGGGAGTTCATCCTGACATCACTAAGACATCACTCCACGGTTCTCTTCATTACTGTCCTTAAACACAAGTCAGGTTCTCCACTGTGAGTCTATCCTGGCACCGTTATCGAGAGACCCAATCACTATTTCACATCACTATTATATCGGTCTCTTTTGAAAGACATTACAGGGCATTCATGCTGGTATTGACTTTCATGAGTTAACATTGCTAACCTGCAAGCTGAAACCATTCCCCAAGCATCGTTTTTGAGACGTTTATTACTGTAGTCTTTCAAATAAACGTAGACAACTGAAAAGCTCTGAATGGCTGAAATCAACTTCAGTGTTCATGGAGCAAAATCACATTGATAACGAAACAAGGAAGAGCCGATATCTGATTGGCTGTTGACACTGTCCCCAAATTGGCCGGATTGCCTGGTTGCTCAGCTCTATAGAACATAAATGGATTTCTGATGACTTGTTGATCATTTTGCTCGCAGTGTGAACACACGGTTGCTCTCAAACTAACTTAAGGCTGTTTTTACATTACACAACTACAACTGATCTGCTCCCATACTGCACTGGGCTCCTGCACCTGTGCTCCACTAGTGAATACAGTAACTTGCAGAGTTCCACGGTAAATAGGTGAGCAGGCCAGCAAGTACAGTTCTGATCAGAACTTGGTTTGGTAAAATAGCAGGAAAATGCCTTTGCCTTGAGCAGTCCAATGCAAAAAATACTACGCCCTTTACCTCCTTTGCCCTTCAAAACAATTCTTATATCCTCCCCACACTCCCTGCTTGATATCTCTCTCTCCTCCAACTGTTTCCTCCCCATGAGTCCATAATCATGTTTTCAGCACATTTCCTCCCTCCCTCCTCCTCCCCGGTTCCTTACGTCTTACATTAAAGATTCATAACGCTCTCGTGACCGTCGAATTTTGCAAAAGATTCCACTACCTTCACTACGTTCCCCACCCCATTCCCTTACTCTGTTTATCTTAGTGGGGGAGGGGAACGAGGGAAGACTGCACAGAGAGATATGAAAACTCCTTTGAAGAGCGGGGGGGTGGGGGGATTTTCATTTGGAGGTCAGGGTGTGTGGAATGGAATTGATTTCACAGCTAAGGTAGGGCTCATAGACTAGTGAGGAGAGAGGGGTAAATACATGATCCCATACACTGCAGCACCCCTTAACACACACACCCACACACACATACACACAGAAACTCTCGTTAAGTGTAGCCGTCTGGATGGTAATTGTGACATTTGAAAGGGGAACTCTGGGTAAACATGCTCTGATGGCCTAATAGCACTATGGATGACTCTCATGCGCAGGAAAGCGAGGACAATTAGCTTAAATGGATTTGCTGTCTCACGTCAGCCATCATGCTCACAGTGTCACAAGCCTGCAAATGGCTGCTCTGTGTGGCAGGGTGGTTAACACACACCAACCACGGTGTCATCCAGCGAGTCCCTTTAAACTAATGAAACTAATGAAACTAATGAAACTTCCTCTAACCAGCTTCCTCCTCAAGAAGAGTTGTGAAGTGAGAGAACATACAGGACACTTGGAGGATGTTTGGTGATTTAGTTATCGGCTGGGTGTTAAAACCCAAATTGGATTTAACAGGATATGAGAGATGTGTAGTGGGAAGGGGTTGGGCAGGGGTCAGAAAAAAGACTATATAGATAATATGATTACTGAAGAATAATGTGCAGCTTCACTTCTCACAAATTCTACCTCTGTGTGCCAGAGCTCGAGAGAAGGGCTCGTAATTTCACCACAAAGAGATCGGAGATTGGCTTGGGAGAAAAGCTGCTCCCACACTCAATAAATTACAGTTCCGATCTGGGAATCCTTTCCCTCTGCAGCTGGAGATCAATTATTCATTTTATACAACTCCTAATCTTAAACCTGCACTATGTAACTTTATGTATTGTATTCGTTGACGGCCCCTAGTGGCAGCGAGAGGTAACTGTTTAGAGCTTAGCCGCTTCATCTTTGCTTGCAGTAAATCCAGCTTTCTGCAGCGATAGCCAAGGCGCTAGCTCCCTCACTGCTGTTTCGGAGCTGTACGCGTTCAGCTTGTAACTTTTGATTTGCTGCCCTCGGAGAAAACGTTCCCGCCAGTATACCTACCTGACTCCATCATCATTGGGGTGAATGGAACGGCTCAATGAAGGGGGAGGGGCCAGCCTTATCTGTCGCAGCCCCACTTCATGAACTAGACTGGTAAGGTGCATGAATTTTTACATACAGATGTTACAGAGTGCAGGTTTGATGTCTATAAAAGACAGTTGTAATCAAACAGTAACAATGAAAGACAATCTGAGCTCTTTTGTGTGGTGAATAGTAGTAAGAAAAGGAAACGCCGATGAAAATAGTTGTCCAAGTCAAACAGCTCTGAAAAGTTTCTTAATGGTTGGTGTATCTCTTTACTTTGTCAAAATGAGTAATCAAGTCATTATTGATTCCTGAATCAAGCCAGTAAACACGTCAACCTTCCCTCCTCTGGGCTCCTCATCTCTCAATCCTCTTTGATCTATCAGTTTCTCTCTCGCTCGCTCTGTTCCATACTCTTCTTTCTTTCTTTATCTCTCTCTCTCTCCCTCTCTCTCAGCCTACAGGATCAATGCAAGGTAATTTCACATGGCCGATCCCTCAGATCTCCTAAAAATCTGCCACATAAATTATTCAGGCTGGCTGGGCAAGAGAGCCTGTGGAGATGCGTGGTAGATCAGTGACCTTCCGTTTAGCTAGCGGTCAGTCAGTCAGTCAGTCAGCCAGCCAGCCAGCCAGCCAGTCAGTCATGTGATGTTATGTCAAGCATTGGTGCATGAGACTATGTTCAGAAAGCATAACGCTGAGATCATTTGTGGCTACTGTATATACACAGAATGGCAACAGTAAGGAAGCAATTATGGCATCAAGTCTGTGTTGCTTTTGGATGAATGATGGTGGAATTTCCCCTCTCTGCACGGCGGCTCAGCCCTGGCCCTTTGCATGTTCTCACAAAGACATCACAAGGTAACTCAGGAGGATTGGAGACTCTAAATTGTCGATAGGCATGAACGTGAGTGTCTGTCTATCTGTATTAGCCGTGATGGACTGGCGACCTGTCAAGGGTGTTCCCCCGCCTTCTGCCCAATGTATGTTGGAATAGACTCCAGCCACCCGTGACCCTGAAAAGGAACGGGCAGGTAAAGAGAATGAATTATTATATTCTGATGGCCACTTAATTGCAGGGGAAGAGAAAACTTGGGACCAGGGACCAATAATTACCCCCTTAAGGCAGCGCCATGAAGAGGCAATCCACCTCTCTCTCTCCCTTCATCTGCAGTGGTGCTCTGCATTGTTTCAGGTTATGGTATACTGCTAAACAGGCAATGATGTTTTGTTGCAACACTTAGTCTGTGCACTAGAAGCATGCCATGATGAAATATATCATGCCATGCTCAGTCATTTTATACTATTGTGGATTAGGCCGGTCATCTCAATTACAGGGCATGGAGCACTCTTCTCTATTCCAGCCACACTTTGTGATTTAGGCTGATAAGTTGGATGTATTTGTACATAAACGTCCTTCATAGTGCAGCTTCAGTTTATTCAATTCTCATTTGTTTTCACATTAGACTACAAGGAGTATGAAAATAAAGGAAAGAGAGAGGAAAATCCTTGATGCTGCCACATCTAATGGTGACTGTCTACCGACTATCACGTAAGCATTGTAATGAAGTGAGTGATGGTGGTCTGCAGCACGGCTGACTGTGAGGGTTAAAGTACACTGTGGGGAGAGGAGAGCATGGCACTCACTGGAGTAGAGCTGGCTAATTGGTGCCCTGTAGGCTGATCATGCCGTAGGGGCTGTGTGTGTGTATGTGTGCATGTGTGTGTGCAAGTGCATGTACATGTGTATGTGGGGAGGGGGCCTTTAAGTCCCTGCTTCTCTGCAGTTCTTTTGGCCTTGTGATCTCAGCTCTACTTTAACACTGCCACCAATTGAGGAACACAGACAGACACACGTGGACATGAAAAGGCAAGCGCACACACCTACACCCACACCTACACCCACACATACACACACACTTACACATACAGACACACACACAGTGTAGACACCACATTGCAATTACCAAGGAATTGCCTGTTTCTTTGTAGTAGACATGTTTAAAGCTTCTGTCTGTTGTCTGGGAATAGAAATGTGAAATCTGTTCCTTAATGCATGAGTCTAAGATTGACCAGTTCTGTGGAGAAAATCAAATTCAAACAAAAGAGATATTCAGTAGGAAAAAATAGAATAGTGTCAGACAGAATTCAGAGAAGCCAGTGCTGTCACAGCATCAGAAACAACTCCTCTTTTTATGTTGCTTTTGTCTCCAGTGTTCAAGAGCGACATCATCCCCCACATTCTGCAAGGGAGCATTCATTCTCATTTGCACTGGAGTGGCATGCATGCTGCTACGACTCTCAATGGTAAATTAAATATTTAAGCACACCTTTGTAAGATAAACTGCTGTTGTCCTATTTCAGAAGCAAACATGTCATCACCCATCACTCCTCAATGCTAATGAATAATATAAAAGTTGAGGCGCAGTGTGTTGAAGATGTTAGGGGTGGTGTGTGTGTGTGTGTGTGTGTGGTTGAGTGAGGGGTGGGACAGAATATTCGTACACACACCAACAATGTTTCCTCCTAAGCGTCCCAGAATTCTTTGCTGCCTTGACACAAGTCCTAGGGCTACAAATTGTTTACACTTTCTTGTAGATTTGTGTCTCTCTCCTCCCTCACTAGAACAAGTGCAGTCGTTTTGTAGTTGTATGTAAAAGATATTTGCCTTTAGACAGAAACAATAGAGGATGTGAAAAAAAGCAGGGAGCAATGTCTTGTAGAGTTGAGGCAATGAGCTTCAGTTAAATGCACTGAAACGTTGGATTCAGGTAACAACTCTTTAAATGAAGCGTGACAGGTATGATGATGTCACAGCTTTGACACTGGCAATGGCTACATCTAGGTGTGGACTCGAGTTGACATTAATCCTGTTAAAATACATGTCTCACATATGCTGCTCATCAACAAGGGCTCTTCTCACACCAAGCAGTGAAAATGAGACTTTAGCTTGCCGACAAGAAGAATACATCACAGGAATTAAAGTAGTTATGGCAGAATCTTAAGAAAAGCCTGTATAAAACTGTACCCACTGTGCCAAAATGACCCATACATTGCCCAGCCTACATTAAAAGAAACTATTAAAAAAGATCCCTAACAAACACAACATTAGGATTGTCTATTTCAATTCAGAGCAACCCCAGATTTCTCCCAATTACATGTTTCACCTGCAGCTAAAGCTCTCACAAAGCCAGATGAAAAAGGTAATTAAATGTTCCTTTTGCTGTAACAGTAAAGAAAATGAGTAATTTGATCTCGAGCAAGGGAGGGTAATGAGATTGGTGTCTAAGCTCTTCTATCAGTGTTTTTCATCAAGGAGGAAAGTAAACCTTGCAGCCCAGAACAGATCCCTGAAAGAGAACTAGTGATAGTGACTAGATAATGATATAAATGTAATGACATCGGGGCCAATCGCACACGTCTTGCTGTCATTTCTTTGAAAAAAGCACCACATCAAAAGAACATGATGCATATGTGCAATGTAGACAGAAATGTATGCTACAGGAAATAGATAGATAGATAGATAGATAGATATAACTACAGCTCTCATGGTCGTTTTAAAAGGGAACGATATTACACTGTTGGCTGAGTTGGTTTTGACATGCTGTCTTATCTTGATGTGTTATCTAACTTCCCATCCCTGTTTTTGACAGATGGTGGAGTGTCTCTCTCTGTAAAATCAACTGGCAGTGATGACAGCAACAAAGCAGCTCTGAGAGGTGCTTCTTGACCAGTGATGCAAATGGGGTGACAATCATCAGGATAGCTTAGCATTCAGTGGCAGCAAAGTAAAGTAACTTGAAGATATCAATATTCCTTATTATTACTATACAAATATTGCTTGGTAATGTCACCCAGGAGGAATTAATGTATACATTAAGCTCACACAGGATGCGTTTCATTTCATGACAATCAGTATAGATGGGACTGAGAAAACGAACATCAATTCCTTCTCGTCATGAAGGAAGGTAGCTCGAAGCTGCCAAACATCCCGCTACCTATCCAGGCCTGCATACATACTACAGCTGCTCAGCTTCACTCTTCTACTGTAGTTCCTATCACCACATACCAATAGCCTCACAGTGCCAGAGGAGACAGCTACAGCTGAAGCAAATGTAACATTGTTAAATGTGGGTACTGGTGGAGACTTTGGGACTGACAGCGGTCCCCTCAGGCCCAGTCTTGCCCTCTTACATGGCATTCACTCAACTTCCAGTTAATTACCTGGCTTAGCTAGCTAATTTCCTCTCAGCTCACTGGGCCGTTCCCCAATGGCACACCGTAAGAGGACAAAGACTTTTCTCCATGCCACTGAGTTTGCGTGTGTGTACTGGGGAGGCTCCGGACCATTTGTCACATACCTCTGGGGTTTGGGCTGGAGCTATGCTAGGACAAGCCAAGCAGTCTCCTTCATAACGAACTCAACTACTCAGTATCCACGATGGCATCCTATAATGGCAGTAAGACTTTTAAATCAAGCTCATGTAATATTAATAAACTGTGATTGAATTGATTGAAACTAATTGACGCTAAACACATCATAACAAAGCTGTACACAGAGCCTGAAAATGACTGGAATTGTTCATCTTGTCTATATCTATTCTCCTTGCCTCATCCCTGATTCATAATTTAGCTTGCCAAAAATAAATGTTGTTATCTTGTTAGAGATATTTCACACCCCATTTGCCATCAACAATACTGGTGTTATGAGTTTGTATTTAGCTGATGTCTTCACCAGTGTAAAACCAAAAACCAGTCTGCGTTGTTTCAGTATTACACGGCAAGGAGGGAATATGTGGCTTCTTGCAATCTCTTGGGGGAGCAAGCATTAAAGAGATGAAGATGACAGCACCTTGATTGAAAATGAGATGATATGCACCAGAGGCAGATAATCATGCACTCCCTGGTTAATGGCTGCTCTGATGGCCTATAGGCAGGGCTGTTTGGGATGCTTAATTGGTCACAGGTGTGATTACAAAACCAAATGCCATGATAGCATCTAAAAGTCATATTGCATTTTCCAAGAGACGGGGTCGCGATAAAGACCTTCTCCTCTGGAATCACACGAGACTTTCTCTTCAGTGTTTCACTTGCTTTCTAGGTCTCTCGTTCCTCTGCCGTTTCGGGATGACTTCCCATTGTTGTAAAAGAAAATAATAAATGAAAAGTTCAATATTCTTGATACTTGCAGCAAGCTGTGTTGACAGATAACAGCGACACAGGATTACGGGCATGAACAAGTCAAACCGCCCCAATCCATCCACTATATAAAATGAATCAACATTGTGGACGTCCTGGTGGCTCAGGTCTCAGTCTACGTCCTGGGTTTGAATCCGGCCCAGGACCATTCATTGTCATCCCTCTCTCTACTGTTAACTGTCTAATAAAGGCAAAAATAATGTTGCAACTTTAACAAGTTCCAGGTAAAGCTAGGATACTAGCAGCACAGCTGATGCCGTCTGGTAATAATACTAATCCGCTGGAGTAACAGCGGCCTAATGCTCCCCCAAATCCTTTCATGCCAAGCAGCTGTAACAAACATTTGAGTTTATTCTTGCAGCTTAGTCTATAAGACTTGACATTTTGTTTTGGAGCTGGGGAGGCTTGCCATCCATCGCCTTGGCAGATGTGTGAGGAAGAAGAGGATAGAGTGAAGAGAGAGGAAGAAAAGAGTGTGTATGTGTGTGAATGAGAGGGAAATAGAGAGAGGGAAAAGCATCCAGTAATCCACTCAAAGACTTCCTCACCATGCTTTCCTCAGCTCAGCCTGGCAAACAGTACATCCCATCTCCTCCTGAAACAAGGCCTTGTAATCAGAGTTTTCTCTCTGTTCGACAGCTGCTTGTTCACACTGTCAGCCAATTAGGGTGGAGATGGAGAGAGAGAGAAACGGCCTGGCATTACTCACTGGCAGCAGAGAGGGAGAGCATTATCTGAGGCCAAAGCTACAGTGATCATTTCCTGTTGCACTGTCACTGCAGTAGCACTTCTCAACAACAGCCAGAGGGGCTGGATTGTCCATATTGATGCTACAATCATAAAGACCAATACAACCAGTGAGAGGATGCAGAATGATCTATGCTTATTCCATCTGGTATGACATGCACAAGAATGTACAACCTCCAGGTTCAATCACGCTGCCAGTGGCTGCAAAAATGGTACAAAGCAAGAAAACACCACCCGATCCATTACAACTCAGAGAGAGAATTCCTCTTAAAGAAACAATATACCCTGTGTCTTTGACTGACAAGTGATGGTTTTAGATTCTGTGTGTGTGTGCGTGTGTGTGTGTGCGTGTGTGTGTGTGCGTGCGTGTGTGTGTGTGCGTGTGTGTGAAACAATTCGGTTCTAGAAGAAGGGAATAAATAAAGAAGAACAAAGAAAAGATAGAGAGATGAATTCAGTAGGAACAGATCTGAGAACAGTGTGTGTGTGTGTGTGTGTGTGTGTGCGTGCGTGCGTGCGTGCGTGCGTGCGTGCGTGCGTGCGCGCGTGC
>CABFOQ010042936.1:0-10417 GCA_900660455.1 Gephyroberyx darwinii | reverse complement strand
GTCAAATTCTTTCGTCTTCTGCTGCAGCTGGGCATATACATTACCCCCGATTTCTTCAATGCGTCTGGTGATTGTACTCGCCGACAGACTCACGGCATTAAAGACATCTTTCTTCTCGGGACACACCTCTTCCGCGACAGCATTCAAACATTTCTTGACAAACTCTCCATCAGTGAAAGGTTTACCGCTGCTTGCTATCAGTTGAGCAACCCGAAAGCTGGCCCGAACGGATGACTGGTTCAGCTGAGCTTGGCGTACAAATGTATTCTGCTGAGCTAACAGTCCACTTTTTAGCTTTGAGAGTTTGTCTGCTCGCATTTGGCCTTGCAAGTTATCATACTTGTCTTTGTGACGGGATTCATAGTGTCGCAGATTGTATTCTTTGAATACCGCCACCGCCTCTTGACAGATGAGACAAACAGCCTTTTCTTTGCATTGAACAAAAAAATAATCGTTTCACCACTGCAGGTTAAATACCCTGCATTCTGAATCAATGTTTCTCTTACCTAACCTTTTCGCCATTATTCCGTTCTATTTGACAGGGGCTAGTCTAGGATTCGCGTGGCCAGACTGAAAAAAAAAAATCATAATGCGTCTCTGGTATTGTTCAGGGGGCCGGGCCAAATGTGGAGGCGGGCCGTATCCGGCCCGCGGGCCTTAGTTTGGGGACCACTGCTCTAAATTAAAAGGGTCGGTTAGTATACTATTACATTTTACTCTACTCGTTGCATTTTTATATAATAATTTAATCCATCCAATAAATCTCATACCAAAACCAAATTTTTCCAAAACTCTAAACAGAAAACCATGCTCAACTCTGTCAAAAGCCTTATTAAAGTCAAAGTTTAACAAAATCCCACCCTGATCCTCCTCCTTCATATAATGTATTGCATCTCTTATTGTGTTAATTGAATCATTAATATCTCTCTCCGGTACACTATAAGTTTGTGACGGCTCGATTATCGAGCCTAACACATTTTTAACTCTATTAGCCAAGATTTTTGTTATGATTTTGTAATCAGCATTCAGTAGACTAATAGGTCTATAGTTTTCAAGACATTCCTTCTTCCCTTTCTGTTTATACACTAGGGTGATGATACCCATTGCCATTGATTCCGGTACTATCCCCGTCTTCTCAATTTCACAGTAGAGCTGTAGTAAGATAGGCGCCATTGTATCAATAAAAACACTATAAAATTCACTTGGAAGACCATCCGACCCTGGGCTTTTATTTCTCTTCATTTTCTCTACTACCTCCTTTATTTCATGAAGGCTTAAATCCTGATCACATATCTCTTTGTCTTCCATTGATACCTGGGCACCTATATTACTCAAGATCTCTGTAGTCACTTTATGTACAACACTCAGATGCACATGCACTTTATTCCTGCACATCTGTATCTTTAGATCATTCATGTTTACCAAACCTGCTGCTTCACATCTATCTTAGCCCTTAATCTGTTCCATTGCTACTTTATTTTACTTATTTTTACTTATTTTACTTATTTTGACTTGTTTTTTTGAAGAAAAGAGTCTAGCAGGAGGGCCTTGTGGCTCACAGCCCTGGGTAGGCTCTGTGAGGTGGGGTTCTTTATTCTGAAGGGGTACACAGCTGGCCCAATGAGGGACCTCTTCCCTCCCTCAACAACTGGGGTCAGGTGCCCTGAAAGCCCTGAACCCCCAACTGCTCAGTGGAAACAGTATTAGACTTGTACTGGTCAGGGTGAAAAAGAGCATGGAGCTCAATCAAGCTTCCCTGGATTATTAAAGTATCTCAAACCGATCAGAACCCGGACTCAGACAGACTTGCTTCTACTATCACAAGCCTGTTCTGCATGGTTGCTTTGCCAGGTAACAGCTATACTGACTGTAACGGCAACATGATGGGCATGGTTGACTCAGGAGGACAGACGGTCAATAACATGTAACCCAACCCTTTTTATTTCTTTTACCTTCTGGTTTCGTTTTGCTGTTTTGGTTCCCTCAGCCCGTCGTGGCGTCCCTCCGGGTTTAAAGGGGATTTGCAGTGTTTGTTGTTGGCTGAAGGCAGAGCTGTCTACCTCAGTGAGTTCAGCCAATGAAATGTCTCAGAGCCTCGGTGGGTCAGCTAATGTTTCCAAAAGCAGGATATGATACGAAAGAAAATCATTTGAGTCAATGTGTGTAAAGTCTCGAGGATCCAGGCTGTAAAATGAAATTAAATGACTTTTTCACCTTTTTAGCTAATTTCCCACTTTTTCATCAGTACATTATTATTTTTCATGACTTATCATATTTCTATCTAAGAAATCAAAAAGTAAATCCCATTACCTTTTTGGTGGTGACTTAATAGTGTACCCACTATGAACGCATCACATATTTATGACCCCCCCATCATATAAAACTTCACAACTTGATTTATTAATTGTTCATTGTGCTGTTTTTTTGTGACTTGGTTTTGTGTTGTGTTTATAATAAAATGGTGCAGCTTCGTTTTGGAACCAAGCTCTTCAGTTCCAGCTAGTCAGACATCAGGGTTTGGACTTGTATTTCAACAAAACTTAGCTGTAGGAGGAAACACATGGAGGTTTAAAAGAGGCCCAGACCTCCTACATGTCACAACTGTTTGGCTGGGAGGCTCTGGCCGGGTGGGAAGGGGGATCTGTTTGACCTGTTGCTATTTCTACCCTCTCCAGCTAAATATATACCGGCAGACCCTGAACTCACCGCTGGGGCGAGCACACTGCAGAGACTGGCAAGAGGGCAGACAGACAGGTAAAGAGAGGTGAGACAGATCCAAACATAGACAGTAGGATTCAACTGATGTGGGATTTTAAAGACCAGTGGGGATTGAAGCTGCTGATATTCACTTTCTTTAAATTTGAGGCCGAAACATTCCCAGTATTCAGAGTTTTCTTCTCATCGGGGTGAAAAGCCTCTGAAACATTGAGACTCTCCGTTAGTGCACCATCACACCAGCCCCACTCTCTGGAGTCAAACAGCAGGACCAGCTGCTCCCACACTGAAGCTGGCGAGATACATTTCAACTAGTGAAGCACCGTTTCCATCTTCTGTGACCAATAACATGAACATGTGACACCAAACATCAATAGGTTACCCAGTACCGAGTATGAGGATCAAACCCACTTCAACCACAATGTTCATATACAACTAGAGAGAACTAATACAGACAACAGCAGTGACATCTAGTGGTTGGACTCTTAGTTTCAACAGGCTTGGTTCTGAACCGTCCTGTACCTGATCCTCTGGTCCTCCAGGTTTTTCCATGTCAGATGGATGCTTCGTGCTTTAGAGGTCTTTCCACCCAGCAGGTCGGTGGAGTTTGAAGTTCAGATTTTAGTCACACCAAACCTCAAACTTAGAGATAATTTACCTTCAAACTAGCGTGTTTCACTCACTGTAACGAAGCAGGGGTGAGTCTCTTTCCAACACGATGCCGGTGTTCACTGGCCCAGTCAGCCACCATGCAACTAGTGCTGCGACAGACATGCAGGTGATTTAAGAGATGTAGAAGTATTGGATGGAACATTTGTTTCTAAATCTACACCATAATTATCCCGACAGCTTGATTCCTTAAAACAGTGGTTCTGAAAGCGCCCGGAGCGCCCTCTAGTGGTCAGAAACACGTTTCAATACTCAGGGTTGGGGTTGAAGTGGTACATGGTGTAAAACATTTGGGAACCACTGCCTGTTGAGATCAGCTGCACTGGGGACTGGTGGGTGTCAGAACAGCATCAGACTCGTACTCAGTGTAACAAGAGCGCCAGAACTGAACCAGTGGAGACGACCAGTGGTACTGTTACTGCCAGGTACAGGAGCATCCGGACCCGAACCAGCAGGTTCAGAGGCAGTTTCTACCCACAAGCCATCAGGCTACTGAACTGCTGACACTAACACTTGCACACACACACACGATTGGACCCTTACCCACACACACTTGGCCACTTTAAGGTTGCTTACCTGTTTGTCTACCTCATTCTGTAAATATCTCTATTATTCTTTATATCTTATTCTTCCTAGGTAAATACTTTTAATATTATTTATACCACACCGCTCTCTGCACCTTATTACTGTTTGGTTTGATTACTGTTTGATCTTTTTTCTCCTTAATCACTTATTATTTACTTATTTACTTATTTGTCTTTTTACTGTCTTATTACCTTTATTTTATTTTCATTTTCATTTTTTTTTACTTATTTGACTTTTTTTTTTACTTACTGTGTTAAGTTGAGTTGACCCGGAGGACAAGAATTTCATTCCTGGTAATGATGTTTGCATTGTTATCTAGTACTTGGCAATAAACTTGAAACTTGAAACTAACAAAGTTTAACAAGCAGGCGGTTGTAAATACAAACTGCACACACGTGTTCATATCATCTGTCAACCATTATGTATCCACTCAAACTACCAGGATCTTGTCCAGCTCCGCCCTGCTTCATTCATTCAGTTCCACACATTCATACTGGGAGCTGACCAGTACAACAGGTCTTCTACTGCTTCCACTGGGAGCTGACCAGTACAAGCTGACCTGGTTCCACTGGGAGGTGGGTTTAACCCAGGTTGACCCAAACTAGACGCACAGATGTGTTCAAACCGACCGGTCCTGTTGAAGAGTGTTTGTGGACTCTTTATTTCCTTAATCAGGCCAACTATGTGTTGTTGTGTCTACGGCCCTAACCGGCCCCATAATCCCCCCGCCTTACATAACGGGGCCGGTGATGACCTGCCGGCTAATTCTGCACACATTCCTCTGCCAAGGGCACAGGAAGTCTTACTGAGGTTGAGCAGAGACCCTGCATGGAGAGACTAACGCAGTATCAAGACTCATGTATTTTGTAGAATTAACACAAAATAAGCTGTTGAGGGTTTGATCGGCTTGTTGATCAGCAGCATGACTCAGTGATTACTTCACTAGCTGCTGAGATTTCTGACTTTCTGGCCCGTATCCTGTTTCGGAACAAAACCTCCCACATGTCACAGTTTCACCGAGTTTGAGCGGTTCTTTAAAAATATTATTTACATTTACAAATTGAAGCGTCTGAAACATTCACAACCGATGACAAGACGATGACAAGAGCAGAAAATGCTCCAATCACAACAGCACCTGCCTCCTCAATAGTGACTGCATCGCTGGAGGAAACGTCAGAGGAAGTAATGGGATACTAACATGCTACATGCTACATCCTCAGGTGGTGAATGAGTACACTGTCATCACTGAGGTCCTCAGCAGTACGTCGTCTGACCGGGCTAAGCTAGCTCTGAATGAAAATCTGTTGAAGGCTGAACACAGACGCTACTGCTACACATTGGAAGTTGATCTTGTCAATACAGAAAACATCTAAACGTATTTATTAGCACTTTTTCCACCTCCTTTATCCGACTGCGCCGCCATTTCTCCGCTCTATGAACTTGAAAAGGGTTTATTAAACTTAACGAACATCTCATCTCATCTCTAGCGTCATATATTCTGCCGGACCACAGACTTTCCCTCTGGTGTCATAGTTTTCCACCTGGCCTCCTGAGGTTCTTCTCTGCTGAATGATCATATTAGTTATCATATCTTACTAATAAATAACCACTTTAAAGGCTGATTCCACTGTTACTACTTCAATTTCACGATCACTGACCTAAATGAATTATTGCTAACCTGCAGTTACTTCTATGCTTTTCTCCTTGTTCGGTTCTGCTCTCCTCAACAGGACTGTGTGAGTTTGAATCCCAGTCCCAGTTTAAAAAATGTCCGGGGTTAGGACTTTCAGCAGGCTGAGGGATTAAGGCAGGAGATTGTGTGTGTGTGTGTGTGTGTGCTTTATGGGCTGTGTTGTGTCATCTGTCAACCAGATGAACCACATTCTTCCCATCTCTGTTTTTTTCAAAGAACGTACTACCAGTAGTAGTAGTATCAGCAGTAGCAGTACACAGTAGTACTCACACACACACTCACACAGGTGGCTGTGACTGGTCTGTGTACAGGCCCCTTGGTGTTTGGTGTCAGGTCGGGTCCTCAGCGAGGCGGGGCTGCTACTCGTCACTTTACAAGACAAATGGATTCACAAAGAAAACTGTTGTTTGGAGAACAGTATGTACAGTATGTACAGTATGTACAAGGAATTTGACTTGCAGTGCAGGGAGGGCTAGTAGACAGATCCTAGATCAGCAGTAGTGTGTACTTCACAGACGGCTAGGTTAGTCACTTCACAGTATCACAGTCGTCAAAGTCTTCCACACCAGCCGCCACTGGGACTGTCTCCCATTGGTCTAAAATATCAGGTGACTGTGACATCATGGTGGTTGTGTGGCATTGTGGAAAAGCATCTCTGTCTCCTTCTCTGCCTCGTTGGCTTTGTTTTCCTCTCCATGCAGAGCCTCACTGGGCGGGGCTTGACCTGCTGAGTTGGACGATTGTTATTTTAGTTTAGTTTAGTTTTACAGTGAAGTGACATAACACACAGAAGACAGCTGTGTGTGTTACATAACAGACGGCTCAAAAGGCAAGTCAAGTTTATTCCTGCAGCCCTTTATTACGAACGAGCCTCAAAGGATACGATGCACAATGCTGAAGAAGAAAGTGGTCTTACAGGTCTAACTACGTCAGCTGAACATCAGTCAAATATGATAAATAAAACAAAATCCAGTCAGAAGAAAAGCACATGAACACAGAGTGACAGGTGGAGGAGGGCCGAAGGGCTTAACACGACGAAGCATCTTTTTACTGGTTTCTACTAGTGAGAATACATTGTGAAAATACAAGGAGTTTGTTTTAGAAGAAGAACACGCTTTATTGATCCACGTAATGTCACACACACACACACACACACACACACACACAGGGAGGGTGGCTGCAGAAATTCAGTCTCTGCATTTTTCCCATCCTGGTTTTTCATCTATCTGGGTGTGTCTTCTTCACGGGCTGTTACTCAGCCTGGGGTGGCTGTCAAGATGAAAGCTGATAGTCTCTTGACGGAGCTCAGAGAAGTAGTCAAGCCAGGTACAGACCCATAGTAATGTTAACCATAAGAAACAGGCAACCCCCCATTTGTATTATTGCTATTATTTTGATAATATATTATTTTTGGATAAAGCACTTTTGTTAAGACATATTACACATTTACATTATTCTGCAAAACAGATGATGATTCTAGGAGATTCGACGATTCTGAGGCGTTCAAACTCATATTTAGCTCTGTGTTCGGGCCTCCCTCCACGCTACGCCGCAGCTTTCTGACGACGCTCTCCCGAGAGGAAACATCCACCTTGCATTGTAGTGTGGACGGCGAAAACGGAGAGTTTTGAAAACGATGATGCTCGATCCAGCGTGAACGGCCGGCCCGAGTGGTCTGCCCATGGAAGAAAGTATGAGTTCCTGGTGGTTTAGTTATGCCCACTGTGTCAGGCACCTGCTGGCCAGCTTCGAGGGGTCTTGTCAGTGTAGGACCACTAGCCAGCAAAGGTTCTCATGCAGAGCATCCGTGAGGGACCAGGGCACGCAGAAAACTGGGGCAGCAGGTAAAGTGTTGTTACCCTAAGGTATTTACAACCTCGTTGTCGGCGGTACAGCTGTCACCGCGCCTAACGATGGCACAACCTGACCACGCCGGCACAAGCAGTTACAAAGCGTCCCGCAGCAGATGGAGAGAAAAGGGCTTCAGGGGAAAATGGTGCTATGTCATCAATGATGACATATGATGAAAATGACATTACATTCATTTAGCAGACGCTACACATCATTGTTGGTTTCACTTATGTTGGTAGCTCAGATGTCCCACTACAAATGTGTAATATGTGCAGAGGTGCTGTTCAATAACTCTATGACTCTCTTCTACACAGATTACAAACCTGGAAGACAAACGTCTTTTTGAGCGACGTTCGTGTAGCGAGGCTTGTCGGACAGCAACTGAACATGTCAATAGAAAAGCATTATGTGGTGAGCTACAGAGTGGGTGAGACAGGCAACAACAGGGAAATTGTATTCAATGTGCATGACCACACTGAGGCTATGGTTCACATGTCTAACACTGAGGAGTTTCCCTTGTTTCACTGGAAATGAACTCAAGCCTTCGGGCAATGTCAAGACACATCAGGGCGCACTTGGATGGACTCGCTCTGCAGTAGTACTTTTCTGACTGGATGCGTTATCCCTTCTCTGCCACTTCTTTGTCCACACCGCATCACCTGTCAGTTGCTGAGCGGGAGAGTCTCACCGCAACCAGTGGGACTCTGAGAGTAAGAATATCGGCAGAAGCCATTGGCGGATGTCTGGATATCGTTGTGACCCGAGCCCTGTCAGAACATGCTTTGAAAACCCTGGGACGACGTACATACGTGACAGCGGCTTCTCTTCAGCTTATGTAAAATCAAAATATATAAAATAAATATATAAAATAGGTTTATTCAGAGGAGTTCAACTTTTATTTTGATGCCTGGCTGTCTTCTGATTTGACAGGTTATCATAATGTAGATATTCCTAGTGGTCTGTCCTGGCGGGGCTGGAGGGGGAACTCACTCAAGGGGGACAACACTGAAAACAGCTTGGGAACCACTGGTCTATGACATATTTCAGAATGGGAACCATTTGCTGATGTCACGTAATCTGTAATGTATTCGATGATCCCGACAATTATACTGGCTAAACACATAAATCCGATCTGGTCAATTCCACGGTGGACTGCCGGCCGTAAAGACCAGATAAAAACATCAGATTTGCCGACGTGGTGTCTGTCACCTGTCACTCACATCTAAACAAACCCCAACTCACCAATCCTGAATGAGAAACCGTAATTTACAAGCCTGACCTCAGGACAGTTCAACATTCCTCCCTATGGCTGCAGAGGCTCTCTGGTGAAACACAGACCTCCGCCAAGTTCCTGCGGTGTCAAATTCTTCAGCCACAGATAGCTGACAGCTTTCATATGGCAAGAAGGCACTTGCAAAGCACTAACACTGTCAGTCACTGCCAAATTCCTGTGGCTCAATGGGTAGAGCATGTTTCCTTTTTTTATATTGATTAAAGAAGAAATCCAAAACAGCAAAACATCAGAAAATAAAAAAAGTTTGCAGCTATGAATCCCATATTGCTGTTCCTGCTCCTCCAGCAGCTCAGTCAGCACCTCCACACAGTATTATAAAATTAGTTGGTGAATGCCTAGGTGACACTCATGCTAAGATATATTCAGTGATGGACCGTGATTAATGTTTGCTTTCCAAAATGGCATCTTAGATGTTCATCACCAATTAAAGAGACACATTCATGGAAAACCTCTGGAGGAAAGTGATGCTCATGTAAGAATTTTCTCAGATCTTTGTTATGTGGGACATCCGTTGCTTGCTGTGTTTTCTTTGTGCTGTGTGAAGTTTTAAAACCCTATCCTTTGGCTACACACCAACGTCTGTCTCTCTTTCTCTCTCACTATCTTTGTCCAAATGTTCTCTCTGTTCTTGGAAAAAAAGATGAAGAGGAATGCTTTTGTGTACTTTTAACCCTTCAGAGGCCCTTTTGTCTCTCTGATCTGTTCATTCTCTGCATCTCCCTGTGATCTCTGCTGTTGAAAGCAGATCCCAGTGACGTCGGCTCTCAGCCAGTTGCCACACAACAGACAAAGGGAAGCTTCCTGGACAGGATTACACTATTAGCCACAGGCCAGGGTTGGGTTTCCCAAAGGCATCTTTAGACTAAGGCCGCATTCACACCTAGCACGTTTGAGCAGCTTATTTAAACTTTAATTTAGCTCGTTTGGCCAGTTGAGAGCAACGCCATTTGAACTCGGTTGGCATCAAATAACCGACTGAGACGCCTGAAAATGCATCTTGGTCCTCTAACAAGAGAACTGTGATGTTAGGACTGAGAATGTAATCTGAGCCAACTACAGGTTTGGATCCAGTGGAGAGTTAGCTGTTAGTTAGTAATGTGTCATTAGAACCAGTTTCTATCTGAACCAGGTTGTTGTGGTGTGTCTGTAGATCATCCAGTAACGTTCTCAGTAAAAGCGAACAGTGTGATCAGGTAGATTTGTCTCCAAATGTAGGTTACTGTGACTCAGTAAACTGTCTTGTCTTTAGCCCTAGTCTCTACTCCAAAACACTCTGAGTTGGAGCTGGAGAAGAGTCAGCTCAGTTAACCTGAACAAACTGGTAGCTAGCTAACTAGCCAGCAGGCTAGTTTAGTTACTGTTAACATGGGACTACTAGCCACTGCTAACGCTAGCTTCTACTAGATACGTTAGCTAGTGTGCTAACCAGATGTGTTAACAACAAGACAGTGATGGTTAGCTGACGAGATGCTATGATTAGCTAGCTAACAAGCTACATGATCTAAACACTAAATCAATCGGATGTATCAGTGATGAAATGATCAGTTCAGTAGAAACAGAAATTAACCATGAAGATTCAATTCTGTTGAGACGGCCAGAAACAGAGCTGA
>CABFOQ010042927.1:0-10287 GCA_900660455.1 Gephyroberyx darwinii | reverse complement strand
GAGAAGCGGGGGATCAGTGGTTTTTGATCTCGTCGCAGAGCCGTGTTGTAATTAGTCACCAACCCAGAGCTGAAACAAATCATCCATGAGAGCCAACCGTAAGAATTTGTCCTAATTACATTTTTTTGTCCACTGACCATCGTGCGCCCCCGCTGTGTCAAAACGGCGGCAGTGTGTGGTGCACACTGCCATCTATGGATACACATCACAGCAGTAGCACTCAAGCATCAGGTGTCAGCCTCAACAACACATGCTGTTTTAGCAAGAACAATTTCCTCAAATGAGACGGATCATAATCCCAATCATAACTCTTATTGTTTTTTCTTTTTGCCACATTGGTTTTTTTTAATGGAGGCAAATCTACAATTTTACACCACGTTGTCATTTTGATTCTGTTATCCCATCCAGTTGTGGATTTCCTTTTTCAACCAGATTTCTTTTCCATTTCGTTTGTTTTGAGTTGGTTTTTTTTAAATTTCACTACATCAGCGACGACATCTCTTCTTACCGTTTTATCATCTTATCTTCTAAGTGTGTATTTTAAAATACCTTTACTTCTACGTCTTAATGCGAATGAACGAAACACGTAAAGTTACGTCAGACGTAATATCCGTTTCTCACAGCGCTGCGGTGTAAGCTGACGTCAAAGACTCTGCCGAGCGCGAGTGGAGTATGAAATCGTTGGACTGAAGAGCCCTGTGAGAGGACTCAAGGACACACTGGGAGCGCCTCCGTTGTATCCTGCCCGGGCTCTTGAGATCCATCTTTTTAATTGGCCCACAGAGGACGCAGGACTAACCTTACTCCACCAACTACGCTAACGTGAGCTGTGAAACGAAGGCGAGTCTAAAAGTAGATCCCCCATTAGTTGTACGCCGCGCGAGCGTGTTTTTAGGGCACTTGCGGGTGTTTTTGTGTATTTATGTGAAGTGGAGGAGCAGCGACAGAGAGAGAGAGAGAGAGAGAGAAAGAAAGAGAGGAGGAATTAGTTCAGGGAATGAATGTGAGTGAGAAATGGACCAGAAGCTAATTAATGGCGTCCTGCCCATCAGTCCTCCCATGTCCATTAATAGAGAACATTAACCTGAGGTACAGAGAGTGCTCCTCAAGCCTGCTGCACTTCCCAGGAAATGTGACTCACAGAAAGAGGCCTCCGATGCAGCGCCCGGATCGAGCTAAAAGCATGTGCATTTTCTGATCAGCAAGATGAGCACATGCGGCCCCGCCGAGCACTCTCCCCATGTGTTGGTGGCTTTATCAATTTAGCATCATAACTCAGCGTGTTTAGTGAAGTGTTTTGTTTGGAATGCAGTAATGGTTGCATTACATCTCGGATCCTAATGGATACTGAAAACGATTGGGTCAATGCTCCCGGTCTATTTTTATAACTCTGAATACGCTCTTTACCCCGACGAGACCGCTAACGCAACGCGGGAAACATTTCACCGGAAACCTGAACGTTGCATGTATGCCATTTTTTTCTGAACGGACATAGCTACCGCGTCACCATCATGGACAGGAACTCACTTGATGGCCGCGCTGAGCAGGAAGTTGAGCTGCGGCATCACAAGGGTGTCAGGTGACGACAAATACCTATCGAACTGGACCTGTTGTGAGCGCAGGAGAGATGAGAGCGAAAGGGTAAAGTGGGTGAGGGGGTTGTGTCATGATAATAACAATGTAATAATATGTGATACTTTATTAAACCCCCGTGGGGGAAATGAGAGCTCCTCACCATCGCCGCTTTCAGAGAAGAGCTATCCATACTGGGGAGGTTGGAGAGTGGGCCCTGGGACAAGAGGAGAAAAGAGCACATTGGTTTAGAGCGCATCTCAAGGTCACGCCAATGGAAAAGCAATGATGGTGAATCACAGAGCCTAACAAGGGTTAAGTGGCTGAGGTTGTTCATTCAGTCAGGGCTGCAGGCAGCGGTTCAAGAGCGGTTACTAAAAGTGGATAGAGGAGTAATGACCGAATAAATGACAGTCCCTGTGGGGCATTTGGGATCATAGCGAGGATCTCTTTTCCTCTTTTATTGGAGGAAAAGTGAAAACACCCATCATCCTTGTGTAAGCCTATGATGATAGTCTCACCCAAACCGACCCTTCCTGAGACAAAAACATTGTTTAAACTAAACAATAGTGAATGGTACTCGTGCATATAAAGGATAAAGAAAAAATGTTGAGAACGCTATGAGCCTGGACAGGTCAGTCTTCATTTCTGAACATGAACAACTATCTCCCAAATCTTTGATGGTGACATGATAAAAACAGTGGAAAGTGAACAGGAGACCGACCTTGAACACAACAGCCGACATTTTTAAGGCAATTAGCTGACACTGATTATCCAGAGCGACTTCAGCAAGTCAAGCTTGAAATCCTAAATTGCCAACATCAGAAGCAGCCACTAGTAAGGCGAGCAAGGGTAAAAGCAACAGCACAGCACCTCGAGTTATTTTATGGGGACATGGACACATTAACAAACACATGAGGCTACAAACTTCTACTTCCTAGTCAGCTTTCTATTCATTGTTCTTCTTCTAGCTTTAGGAGAGAGAGTTGTTCACCTCAATAAAATAATCTGTTCTGGGCAACAGGGAGGAGATGTCACACTAAAATATACCTCTACACAGAACTACGTCTTAAACGAAACACATTGTTCTCTATTGTAGACATTTGAAATACAGTTCCACTCTAAAGCACCTCTGATACAAATCTTTACCAATTGGAGACAAAATACAATTTAAGGGAGCCCTCCCAGACAGACTGAGGGGATGAGCAAAACAAGGACAGTAAATACAAGGAGGAGGGAAGAAGTCTGCTTAAAGAACGATAGATCTTGATTGAGCTTTGCATTGAGCTGCAGCGCTAGCAGGGTGTGGTGTGTCCTGACACGACCCGGCGTTCCAAGGCTCACTTGCTAAACCACAACTATGGGTCTCAGTCAGAGTGTGTTAAAATGGGAGAGGCATGGGTAGGAGGAAACCTCCGGGGCATCAGCGCTTTCATCTGCAGACGACGCGGCTGGAAAAGCTGATGTATTTTAATAGAACATAATGTGATCTGTCTCCCTCGTTCGCTCTCATATGAAAATGTGATAGAAATGCTATTGTGCCTAATAAAGCTTGGTCATGTGGTAACCATAGCAATAGCTATTGTAAAGGGCAACGAGGTAGTGTAAACAACACCGCCTGTGCCAGTGAAGTATAAAAAAAAGAGGATCATTAGCGAGCGTCACAGGACGGATGTGAGACGAGGCACTAAATGAACAGTCCCAGTCTGTCATGTGAGTAAGTATGAGTCGTGAAAGTGTGGGTGCACGTGAGACCTGTTCGGCGCCGTGCTGCTGCACACAGCTGTAGATGTAACTCAGCCCGGCTCTGGTCAGCACGTAGGACGCCTGCTCGTTGATCAGAGTGTCGAGGTGAGCTTCAATCTGGGAAAACGCGGGACAAAAGTGGCTCAGAATCCAATCTGAATCCAAGTCTGCATTGTGGACCGATGGTACTTGTGGGTAATGGAGAAGCGCCGCGCTATTGATGATGAAAGATCCATAGGCGCCCTTGTGGTGCTCAATTACAAAAGAAGTGCTAAAAATAGAGGCATAGATAGTGCTTTTGAGCATGGACAACAATACGTGACACTTTCCACACTCCTTTCTGTGGCGCAGCAATTTCACCTTTTTCATAAAAGATTTTGCCTCTATGGGTTTCAGTGAAATGAATCAGAATAATTAACCATCTTTAATACACAATACGCCTCTGCGCGGACAATGTGGTGATTATAACCCAGGCACTCGTGTTAGATAGACTGAAAAGTGTTTCACAATTCACAAGAAGGTGGAGAAGGTGAAGAGCATCATTATTGGATCTAAGCCGTAGAGTTAGGAGAAGGAATTAAATGTAGGAACAGCATTAAATATAAATAGATATCGAAAAACATAAAGCGATGGTCAAGTTATTAGTTATTTACAATAAAAACAACAAAAGATGTGCTGCAGCAGAGCAGTACCTGGAACTCCAGCATCTCCAGCCTCTTGTCCGTGAACTCAAAGAGAGTCAGCGTAGTCTTCATCACGTAGAGCGAGTTGACCATGTAGGTGGCCATGTCGCCTGTGCCAAGGTTACTGGCTGACACGGTGCACAACTGCAGGAGGGGGTCCAAGATACAAGACAATACCTGGGAGAGGAGAGCACAGGAGAAAGACAAGAGGCTTACAACCCCTTCAGACGCAGACAGAGTGAAATATTGCTGAAGAACGAACACGAACGTGATGAAGAACACATTTTTATATACATGTGGGGTATGGATTTGAAATCACATCAACAGTAGTTGGTTAGAAAATGCCAATAGGACAGGAAACTTACATACATCCCAAATCTCAGCAGCCACTTTGACTATTTTAGAAGTTGGTTGGTGGCTTTGTTGTTGATTTCCCACCCTGAGTCTTACTGTGTTTACCTGGGCAAAGTCAGCTTGGCGGGCGTCCAGAGGAACCACGGAGGAGTCGTGGGAGGCCAACACATCCCTGAGCAGGGACAGGGTCTGGGTGAGGGAGGCTGTGGGACCCAGGTCTGGAGGGGGCAGCTCCACCTGCACCGCCAGGGAGGACCAGAAGGAAGGTAAGGACCAGCAAAAAAATCATGTAATCTATAGTCTTCACCCTTCATCCTAACAGAACCAAATCATTAACAAATACCTTTAACGAGGAGCGTGTTACACCAAACATGCAACCTCCGACTGTCTGCTGCTACTCGGAGCAGATTGAGTGCAGCTTTTTTAACGAAGAGGGATTTCATTTCGCTGCCCTGTGAACACACAGAACCGGGCCTGGCCACCTTTGTCCACCTAATAGAGCAGATTATGAGAAGGCTGTGTTCCTGGTATTAGCTGGAATTGACATTATAACCCTGAGGGCCTCCAATTTGATTAACACCAACCTAAGGGGATAATTCTTGTAACTGCTATTGATCAGGACACAGCCGGCCTGTTACACCGAAGAGCTCCTGCTCGTGCTGAGGTATATTTGGATGCCAATTTAAGGAACTGGTAACAAGGCTGATGTTTTTTTTTACAGCTTGAGTCGTGTCACAACTGTGGCCAGCAAGCCAAAAATTGTTTACAAGCGCTTCAGAAATAGCCTTGTTGTCTTTGAGGATATAGAAACAGAGTTGAAAACTTCTACACCATCATTTCAGTTTTTATAAGAGAACATAGTGAACCATGTCCATCTAAATAAACACGTTAGACAAAAAAACCCCCAAGAATTTACTCTTACACGATTGATCCATGGATACAGGGATACGCTTTGACGACCTAGGAAGTGAAGCTTATTCTACAAGCCACTCTGGATAAGAGTTTAAAGAGTACATGTAGACATAAGCAACCAACTTCATCTCAAAATAAACAGCAAAGGCAATCGACATCACGTGGACAGGACGGATGAAACACACGAGAAAACACAACACTGCTGACGATTCAAACAAGAGCGTGTTCGTACCTTGTCCATGAGTCTGCTCGCGTGAAGACTCAAGCTATTGAAGAACATCTTTTTGCTGAGGATGTGCATTTCTTCAATAGTGATGAGTAAGGTGGCGACACTGGTCCCGATGATGGAACTGGACACAGATCACAGAGGGGAACACGTCGTCGTACGAATGGCTGAAAATAACAGTTACTGTCATGTGAAACTGAACTAGCTGTGATACCTGATGGTGTGGTGGTAGAACTTCAGCAGGTTGGAGAGCTTGTAAAGCAGGACAGCGCCCGGCTCAGCCACAATGACCTGTTCGATCCTAACCTGGGGGACAGATCCAGAACAGCCTGAGTACACGACCAAAACACGCTACATGGTCAGAGCCTCTTAGCCATCTAAATGTATTTGGATACTTACTTTCAGTGGCCTGCAGACTCCCTCGGTGATGTGTCCCACCACCTCCTGCATGTTCTCCTCTACACCTAAGGTTGGAGGAAGACACACACTCACAGTCAAGGCTATCTGAAATTCAACACCCAAAATGTTTTGATTCAAACATAATGGGACACATGAATGGTGACAATTATCCACTATTTGAAAAGTGGCGCAGTCATCGCGTGTTGGGAGCGTGCTCCAGCTCATACAGCCACAGTACTCTATCATGTTCACACCAGGCATGTTTGGATCTGGAGCTTTTCCTCCTTTAGTTTGGTTCGATTGGCCATTTGAACTGCACGGTCTTCTTCCAAATGAACTGTGGTGCAATTTGTTAGGAGTGAGAATGTAACTGACCGCAAGAGATCAGGTTTTATGGGTACAGGGAGACGGATGTTGACATCTGATAGCCTAGCGGTTCTTCGTACTTGGAAAGCCGAGCATAACAAAATCTCTGATGCTGATATTCAGAGATTTCTTCATTCTTAACTGGTATGAAAAAGAGAGAAGGTAAATAAGGGCAACGAGCACAGCCAAGCCCATCAGGCTTAGCTACAGGGACTGGAAGCCGATTTGTTTAGACTCTCCCCCGCACTGCCAAAATCTCCAACCTCGCGTCTATGACCATGTGACTTTTGTTTACAAGCGCTGGTTCGCTTGTAATTGGGCAGTGTGAACCTCAACAAACCAAACAAAACAAAGTAAACTTTTCCATTCTGGTTCGGACCAAAGAAAACAAACTGCGGGTGTGATCGCACCCTTAGTATTTCAAGGATTGGGAGTCTGGACTGAAGCGGAGGGATAGCTGCTGGCGTAGGAAGGGACGTACCTTGCAGAGTGACTTGCTTCAGCAGCGCCTCTAGATGCTCTTTCTCAGAGGCGGTGGCTTGGTGCAGCCAGGCCAGCATGTCCCCAACATACCTGACAGGGTGACACAAGGTAAGAAGCGTCATCCAGGGCCAGGGCTAACCTTACAACGCTGCGTTTCACTCCGCCCACGCACCCAGACACAAACACAATGGCTCGAAAACAGCAAGGTTAACTTGAATTATTGTGTGTGTAAGTGTGTTTTTGTTAGTGTGCGAGCAAGGCCACGGGGAGGTGAGAAAGAAGTTGATATTCCTAGAACTGCCGATGCCTCCTGTAAAGCGGAGATGATTTCGTGCTCCCCACCGGCCTGGTTTTCCAAGAACAACTCTCATTTGGCTCCTGGGCAGATGGCGGCGGGGGAAGAGGGGAAGAGGACGGGGTGCAGCAGGAAACGGAGGCAGACTCATACCCCCCTTGACTATATTTGGCAGTAATTGAACCTTTCCTTGAATCCAATCTCTAAAGTTAAGATTCCCAGGAGGCGTGGGATTTTTTTTTTTTATACTTTGCCAGGGGTGTAAACCACTTCAGCATGGACATGTATGATTTCTTAGTCTTTAACAATTTGCTTTACATTTTCAAATAAATGTGCAAATAAAACAACGGCTGACACTGAAAAGCTTTAGTTTTATCACAGTAAGTAAGTGGAAATGGATTTAATGCTTCAAATTGAACATTTTAAATGGATTTGTACCTCATAGGGTCATGGGAATGCATCTCTATGGGGCGCGGAGTTCCTCCTGGCCCGCCCCGGGTGAGGGCATCGATGAAGCCTCGTACTACAGCACACCTGCGTGCAGTCCCAAACTCATCCAGCGTGTACCTGACCAAACACAGCAGAAAGACGGGAACGTTGAGAGGACGCATGAGAAAAGACGGCGCCCACAGTGTTTTTGTTCAGTGAGCCGGAGGTCAGTCATAGACATACACCAACAATGCAGGCAGCCTTTCCAAAAGGAAGAAGTCAGGGGTTGTTTTGATTACTTGGCGGTGGAAAGGTCTGTGTCAGACTAAACAGTAGACCGTGTTGAAGTAAGATTGCACAACGCTGGTCTCCAGGCTCTCAGCCTCAACATCCCCAGCCAACCCATGACCTTGGCCATTTTCTGGGCATGTAGACAGGTGCAGGTCCAAGAACGCGGGGCAGACGGGAGGAGGGCTTGCAATGAAAACACTCGGGTTAAAGGAGGTGACGCCGACCGGGGTGATGTGTGAAACTCACTTTGGTGTCTCTGTAGGAACAAAGCTAAATTCACACAGAGCTTCGGGGAATCTGAGAGTCATGAGTCATATCTACTCCTACACTCGAATTCAGTACAAATGAATTTCTGGCACTGGAGGACACACATTATTAGATTGAGATTCAATGCTTTTTTAAACATCTATTTGTGTATTTCCTGTTCCAGCTTGTGCTCGCCTCAAATACAGTAAGTGGGAACAATGGCTACTTGAAGTACTTCCTTATATTTACTTACAAAATGTCACCTGGAAACATCCAAGGCCAAATACAAGTGTTAAGGAATCAATTCTACCGCCTGTGACTAACACCTTGCTTACCAACAAAGAGCTCAAGAAGACTGTGATTGAATAAGGCTTCAAAACAAACAATAACGCTAGACAAGCTAAGTCAAAGAAGTACTGACAATGGTTACAATGCATACCACATTTCTAGGTATTTAATATGGAAGGTGTCCTCCACATGGGACCAGAACCAGCAGTTGAAATGAATGACGGCCAATGTCTCTGATATAGAAAATATTGTAAATTCTCACTATTCATGTTGCATCCCAGTGAAATAGTGCATCTGTCTGGCAACAAACCAGCAAACAAGCGGCTGAAAAGCAAAGATATCCCTTGATGTTGTTCCACCCACAAACATCCACCACTATGCTGGTTGGCCTCTACTTGGCAACAGTGCTCCTTGATGCCAAGTGGTCAATGACCGACAAGCGAGGTAATAAATTGAGGGATAGGCCATGCAGTGTTTTATTAGGATACGTGTGTGTGTGTGTGTGTGTGAGTTACTTGTAAAGGACAGGTCGGTCCTGTAAGGCTTCCATGGCTTGACTCAACACAGGGCTGATGTCACATGTTTCTTGTGTCAGTCCTCGGCATTCGTCTGTACAGAAAGAAAGAAACTCTCATACAAGCACACTGGACTCCTGGATACGACACTCGCGTTACCACTACTTACTGAAACGGTCCATTCAGCGTTGCTAATGTTTTCCTCTCGGTGAGGATATTACCCAATCCACGATTTTATTTTCCCCCCTCACGTTATGACCAACAGGTCTCAAGAAAAAATAAATATGATTTCAGACTGTGTGCAGCATTACATACAACTTTATAGGGCAGCAGCCAATCATCTGTCTGCGCTGAAAATGGGTGAACACACAGCGCCAACGCACCGCAAAATGACATGTCAACATCCAACTAACTTCTACCACATTTACAAGTGTAATTAGAAAGCAGCGTAATAGCTTACAATTTCAGACTGTGGGTTCGTTCGCTTCTGATCGCTCCACTTTCACCAGAACCTGGCTGGAGATTTATTGGTCAGATTGCTGGATTTGATTACACCTTTGGCAATTCGAACCATCGCGAACGTCAGGAAAACCACCCGGACTCCCTCGCTCTAGCAGTATTCATAGCTTCTCATAATTCATAACTGTGCATAAGTTGTATAACTTCTAACGCCGCAAATACACAAGTGAGAGAGCTGTGATCTAAAAGGGTTACATTCATTTTCAATGCTTAGCACTGCTGAAGGAATTTACTGTTTGAGGGTTTTTTGGGTGAAATGATTCAAAAGAAAACACATTCACATACATCCTTAACTTTTTCTGTAGTTATATCCCTTCACAAAAATCAACTACATGGATCATCCAATAATAGCAAATGTGTGAATCCCTTCTTATGCTTCCTTCCCCGAGTACATGCTTATACTTTATGAACCAGCAAGAACTCTGAGGTCCGCAGGCATCGGCCTCTCGACATCCCATGCACTAAATCAGGGGAAGCTGCTTTCTTTTTTTATGCTGCCAGCAGATGGACGGCCCTGCCTGAGGACCTGAGAGAGGCTCCAACATTGATCTCTTTCAAAAGCAGATCAAAAACATTTATTTTTAATCACAGCTCATGATTTGCGTGTGTGTTATTTTTGCCGTTTTAATGTAAAAGACATTGTGATGCTCTGCGTGTGAAACTATATAAATAAAACCTTTTAAAGAAAGAAGAAGAAGCACTTGCTCAGTTTTCTACTCTGATGACAAGACAACACCCAGTTCTGTATGGAGGCCTTGTACAAACAGGGTCACCGCGCAGGCTGTTTTATCCCATGGTTTGCTCCTGGTATTACGTCTGTGTACTCTACTCACTCTGGGCCCAGCGGTAAAGCTGCTCATATGATGTCTCCTGTAACACGGCCATCTGCTCCATGATCTCCAGCCTGGAACAAAGCAGCACGCAAAACCAAGATCACGGTATTACATACCCATGATCTGTAGC
>CABFOQ010042921.1:10746-21896 GCA_900660455.1 Gephyroberyx darwinii | reverse complement strand
GACCATGGCGCGGTACGGTCCCTGCATCTTGAGGAACTGGATGATGAAGGAGGGTCCTCCTGCGACGATCTGGGGCGGCAGGTGGCTGAGGGGACAGTTCTCGATGCTCATGATGGACAGCTTGCTGCAGAGGGCCAGCTCGAACGGGAGGCTGTGCAGGTTGGGGTTGTCGTTGAGGTACAGCTCCTCCAAGTTCTCCAGTGTACCTGAGGTCGGAGGACAGTCACGGTCATTTAGCTGATGCTCTCATCCAGAGCAACTTACAATCGAAGGTGTCAAATTAAGCGCAAAACGTTGGTAAAATTAGTCTTTGGTGGGTAAATCAATAATGGTCACACACCAACTTTTTCAGTCAATCAGTTATATTGATTGTTGATTGATTGTTGCACCTTCTTAGCAAATTACAAATGAACTATAGGTGAGTGAGCAAGTTTTAAATGAACACATGGTCCCTGATTCTACACATGAAAAAGCACTGAAAATGGGTGGCTTGACAGATTCCAAAAAAACAAACAAAAAAAAAACTTATTTTGGCTGGTAAAAAATGATTCTTGGTGAGTATTTATTTCGTTTTTAAGTTTACCAGCCCTTGGCAGGTGAGACATTTCTATTTCTATTAATTTCTATTGCCTGCGACAGTAGAACGAGCTTCAATTCCCTAGATCACCATGATTACATCAAGCAGGATTTTAATCCAGCTCTGGAATCTCCTCACTGGTCACTTGTTGATGATTTTAAGATTTTACTGATCAGTTTTAAAGGTTAGGTCTGGCCCTTTTAACCATCTATGAGCCAGCATGCAGCTTCAGGGCAGACCCCTTCTGGCTGCTGCAAGGTCCAAGCTTAAGACGAAAGACGACCTGCCTGAATAGTTTAGGCTAGCAGAATCAGAATTATCTTTAAAATCACTTCTTAAAACCTATTTTTACAGACTTATCACATTGTTTTTTACTATAATATAGTTTTTACACTCCATTCTTATCTTTATATCTTGTGGTGTGTTCTTCTTTTATTTGTTTTCATTTATTTTATGTGTCTGATGTTTGCTTTAAATTGACTGTTGAAGCATTTTGTGCTACAAATAACCAATATATAAACAACAACCAATATCAAGGAGTGCAGCAGTGAGAGCCAGAGTGCCCTGACAATATTCCTGTGACCCATGACTGATCATGTAAGAGGGAAGTGCTAGGAACAGAAATAAAAATACAGTAAGAGCTAAAGTGGGCGGTAGAAGGGATATATATATTTTTTTAGAGCAGGAGAGGAGGTAGACGTGGGAGAGGGGACATGAGGGTGTGGGCGACGTGAGGCATTTCTTGAAGAAATGAGTTTTCAGCCTCTTCTGGATGTCATCAGACCATTCTGTCTTTTTAAATCTTTATCACTTTTATATATGAAATTAAATAAACTAATAAAATAAGCAGGGACGGGGAAGGAGATGGACGATTGGGAGAGATGAACAAGTGAGGCATCAGGTTAGGGGAAAGAAACACGCAGGACCATGAGGGGTAAAAAGGTTGGAGGGTGATGAAAACATCTCACGGTCTTCCACAACTCACAAGGTCACTAAAACCACCGTTAAAACCATGACCAACCATGAGAAGTTGTTGGTGATATGTTCGCCTGAATACAACAGTCACGCTGAACAATGATTTGAGATATAACTGTTGCTAAGGGCAACCTAAAGCCCCGCGAGCCACAGGTATTATTAACTCTTGGGCCCAGTTTGAATCCTCTAAAAATACACCCATCCTTACCTCCTTCCTCCACCCATTTTAATCTCTGGCTTAACTCTTCCTCGCAGCAGTCACCCGCCCAGCCGTGTTGGATCAATCAGTGATCGCTCACAGGAAGTGCAGGAGGATGGACGTACTGTAACCTCTTAAGCGTCTAAATCCTACTGGTGAGATTTAAACTTTTACCGAAGAACAACACGCTCAAATGGAAAAGCTACAACTGAGAAGTTTTGCTCTAAAATGAAATATCCACCTACTAGATGATTGATAACATTAAAAACAAACTGTGGTGCTTGTCAGAGGTCAGTAGGGACACTCTGACAGACTTGATTGCCTATATTTTAGCGATAATGATCGTAATGTTGTTTTTTTTAAATGGATGTAGTTCTGCACATCCCAGCCATCTACAGTCACATGAATCAACCTCCGCTTTCATGTGAAATAACCACAACCATTAGGGTTTGGCGGGGGCAAAAAGAGCTCCTTTTGTACATGTATTCTATTGCACATTTGACCAGTTCACGTCTATGTATAGCAGGGTTTCACTTTACCAGCCACATGATGCAACCAGAACCAAATGGAAGTTACCGGCCAAGAAAAAGAAGAAATGGCAGCAAGCTTGTACAGCAGACAGTCATGAACCATATGTGGGAGAAGAGGGATAGTTTAGATGAGGGTTAGTTTACAGAACAATCAGTTGTTAAACCAGATAAAACCACTAGAGAGTTACTAGGATTGATTAATGGAGTTCAGGAGGTTTTTACCTTTCTTATTATCACGTGGTATAAAAGAAATCATTTGTTGTTGTTGGACGGTTTCCTGCTCATCACTCTTACCCTCCAGAGGTGATGTTGACTTCTATATACAACATAATAACCTTTTATCTGTCAAAACAATAAGATCCATTACCGGTGTTTCATTGAGAAGCCAGCTGGCCAAAGAGAAGGTAGCCAGCTAGGTGTTTAGGGGCCACACGCCGCAGGGAAGAGTTTTGATTTATTTTGAGTATTTTATTGTGTTAACCTCAAAAAACATGGCTGACTTTGTAGCTGAATTATCAGTGTATTAAACACTGATAATTAATAATAATCAAATAAAATTATTATTATTATTATTATTAATAATAATAATAATAATAATAATAATAATAATAATAAAACACCAACACATGGAGGCAGTTTGCAGCATTTGGTAGAAGTTTAACTTTTGTTTTCACAAAGAGAGGCTCTCTCGCTGCTGCACTGGCAGCATTACCTGCAGTGTTGTTGTTTTTTTGGATGGGAGACTGTGATTGTAGATCAGTCAGTTGATGCACCTTCACCTGCCTGAATGCTTTTGCCCATGTCAAACACACACACACAAAGTCACTATAACACCACCCTTTCCTCCTTTGTGAATCTACGCTGCTCTTATGTAGTTTACTGCTCTGGCATCGAAACAGAAACTCACCATAGTGAGGGAAACTTCAACCCCTGTATACTGAAATGTGTGGAAATAAGATGAAGTTCAGGACTACCGGAGCGGGTCTCTGATCTCAGGGAGGGAAGGAGAGAAGTATTTACCAATCTCCTCAGGCAGGTGTTGCAGTAGGTTCTCCCCCAGACCCAGATGAGTCAGGTTGGTGAGGTGGCCGATGCCTCTGGGTAACGTAGTCAGCTGATTATTGGTCAACACCAGTTTCTAATGGGAGAGCAGAGGAAGATTACGTTTTTCAACTGAAACTGAAGTAAAGCTTAAGGTGTCACATCACAGCAGGTAATCTTCAAAGGGGAAGCTTTTGATTTTATAAAATGGGACACAAAATTATCAAGCAAGATGGGCACATTTCCCAATCTCATGCATTTCATTGTCTTCATTCTTGTCATTGGGACCAAACTGTCAACTGGCCCTCCAGCCACAAGCCCGACCACAAAGGGTCATGGCCACCAGTGACATCAGTGTGCTGAACTGGGCAGACAAGATGCATTGTCAGTGATGTAAAATCAAACTAACAGAGTAGCAGGTACAGAGGCCTAGCTCACAGACAGGCAGTCGTAACATTGGTGCTTTACTCATCACATTGCCTGCTTCATCCCTGCATGTCCACAGGGTGGCGACAACACCAGAGTCTGAGAGGAGTGCTTCTACTGCTCACAACCACACCTGCACTCCTGTATACCTCAATGGGTAGAGCATGGCATGAACCCTGACTGGGCTAAAGGACAATGTCTCCCTCAGATACTCTTACACAGTTAAATATCATCAATCTACGATGTCCATTACATTCCAGGAGTTATTTTGTGAAGTGTTCCACTTTCCCTTAACCTGCCTCATCCACCTCTACTTGAGTTAGTGATTTCCTTTATTTCCCAGAATGCCTTTGGACCACCCCCAGAGTATGGCTGAGCATTTCAGCTGAAAGCAATAGTGCTGGCGGCGTTTTTCCAGAGAAAATATCACCTCGCTCTACAACATATTTCAGAATCAGAAGTACAGGGTGAGTAGTTATTAATCTGTAATGTATTGGAACAGGCAGAAGTGAAAGAGGCGGGAGGAAGTGACGTTGACTTCAGCTCCCCATAGTGGAAATCACCCAGGATCCTGAGGACCCAGGTGACACTTTGAATAAGTGTCCACCAAATGATAGTCACTAGGTTATCCTGCACACACACACAAACACAGCTATATATTATGATAACGTGTGAACAATATTACAGTGAAGAAACTTGCACGTCTGTAAAACGGTACCTGTAAATCTTTAAGGTAAGCGATTTCATTAGGCAGGGACTCCAACTTGTTCTCCTCCAGGTCAAGCTCCCGTAGCTTTCTCAAATTCCCAATACCGTGCGGTAACTTCTTCAGAAGATTATTGGACAATATTAACACCTGTGAAGAGAACGGACGTCAATACAGAACAGATCAAAACTGAAAAATCAGACATCATGGCACACAACTCTGAGCCGAGGTTCCCTTAGCAGAAATCTCTTATCTTCTGTCGCTGATCTGAGACAGTCTAGTTCAAATTTGTCTTCATAAATAAGTCTCGCCATTACCTAGAAAGAAATGAACCCAAGATGCTAGTCTCATGATGCCATCAAGAGACACTTCCTGAAACTGCTCTGTTGACCATGAATATGAGAGCGACGCTGATTTACCCATATCCCCAGGAAATCACCCGGGGTCTTTTTTTTTTTAACTCAAAAACCTTCTTCGGCTGCAGAATACAAGTGAAACGCTTGTCACTGTGACAGATGACAAAAAGATTAGTTTGATATCTTGGTTAGCATGACGAAATAAAATATTCTGTCCTACAAAAAAAAACTGTTCAGAGTGGAAGTGAAAAAATGTCTTACCCCTTTAAGATCCACTATGGTGCTCTGTTACCCTGACGTTACCCTTCACCCTCTTTCTTTAAAGACTGAAGCTCATTTGTGTGTAATGATGATTAAGTGATTTTAGTTTCCACAATATCCAATCGTAGAGATTAGACCTGATTTGAGCTGTGAGAGACATTTGTTCAAAGTTCCCACTGAACATATGTGGATTATGTCTTGTGACTCTCGTTCATATTTTATTAACAGCCACCTACAGTCACTGCTTGACTAAATCAATACGGCTCCTTATTTAACAGTGTCCCTTCACCTAAAAACAACCGACTACCCAGCAGTGCTTTCTAAAGAATCGTCGTGAGGGTGTGTAGTGAACGCTCAACGAAGCCCAGACCCGGTCATGAACACTATTTACAGTTTTGAGGCTCAAGGGTGACTGCTATCAAAAGGTCTGTGCAGTTATCCGGTGTTTTCAACCAAACCAAACTCTAAATACCAAGAAGCAGAGTTCCTTAGCGAAGCCCTGGCGCGATCCGTGTGAACGAAGTACACCAATATTGGTTTAGTGTAACCGAACAGGTTGAGAGCTCATCACTTCAAGAAGTTCCTGACATCAGCCTCAGTTATTCCGGTCTCCCTCCTGTACTTACTCTAACATGCTCTTATCATGGAGGTAAAAACTAAAACTTCTGCCTCCCTCCTCATTTCTTTTTCCAGCTCTTCTCTCCTACATGATCACTCTAGGGTCACAGGAGTGTTGTCAAGGCGTGGTGGTTCTGACCCGTGAACTCCTTACCATTGGTTGCTTAGAATACGTGACCTAAGAATTGAAGCTTATTCTGTCGTCGCGCTCATCGCACTGGAATGCACATGCACATGTATCCGACCCTCACCTCCAGGGAAACAAGGCCACAGACGTCCTCTGGGATCTTAGTCAGCTGATTGGTAGCCAGGTTAAGCTCCACCATGCTAGTCCAAGTGCCAAAGTCCAGTGGCAGAGACGTTAACTGATTGTCCTGAGGAAGAAGACAACAACAACATAACTTTATTACCAAAATAACAGGCGACAGTTCAGAGGCACAAGGACAGCGTTGTGGCTAAGTGGACTACTTCAGCGCACGGTTCTCCATCCTGGTCCTCGGGACCCGGAGCCCTGCTGGTTTTCTATCCTCCCAGGTAGTTAATTGCTTTCACGTAGCGTCCCACGTCTAAAGCGGTTTCTGATTAGACGGCTGAAATGAAAACCAGCAGGACTGAAAACCACTGAGCTTTGCCACCTGGCATCACGATAACATTTTACAGAAGACATCCAAATCCTTCCCAGATCCACTGTGGACATAAAAAAAACACTTCTAGTGGATTTGTATATGCAGACTCAAATGTACTACCTATACAAGTATGTGAATTTACCACCCCAGATTTACATTTCTTAATTCATTTTTATGATTTGTTGAAGAAGAAATCATCACTGTTGTTCATCTCAGTGCAAATGTACAGCTTTGGCAGCAGAACAGCTCGGCTATGACAAGAGTGTACACTTCAGTCCCACCTACAGTTCCCATACAGTAACAGAACTACTTTGCTTCTAAATTCATGTTTGCAGTTTTTCAAATCAAATTTTAAAACGGTAGTCTCTTTACTATTTGAGGTGATCTTTCCTCCAACAAGTCTCAAATGAATCCTCATCCCCCACACTCTCAAACAGACATGCATGTGCACACACACACGCACCTTCATGTTAAGCTTGCTCAGCACTTTGGCCCTGGAGAAGATGCCAAAGGGGATCTTGTTGATACGGTTGTGCTCCATGTTCAGGGAGTAGATGGTGGAGAACTGGGAGGGCCCGCCCACCGGGTACGACTGGAAGCAGTTCCTCGCCAGCGTCAAACTGGTCAGGTTCACTAAACTTGACAGGAGGCCCTGACCAAGACAGAAACCACGTGATCAGGAGGCTACCAATACAGGCAGCAACTTTACAAACAGGTATTTAAGACAAGCACAGATTCTGCACAGCCCCATGGCGCATTCACAGCAATGACAAATAGTTCTTTGTGGATATGAGAAGAGGATTGTCTGAGTTATGTGAAAATCTGTAGCAAACGTGTGAAGATTCATCCTTAAATGTCACAATAATAAAACTTCTACTTCCTTTAATTAACTGGATATTGCTCAATAGAGAACAGACATGACTCGTAGAAAATGTTTCAGTATCACTACCGACTGACGCGAGTTTGGCTCTTGGTGGCCGTGGGAAAAAGTTGACGAGGTGAGGTAGTAGAAACTCAACACATGCACTATAATGGATGGCTTATAGACGCGCTACCAGACAAAGTCAGAATTTACATTGCAAATGACGAAACTGAATCCCATCTGACGCTCGGCTCACCTCCGGCAACACTGAAATGTTGTTGTTTTCTAGGTTTAGCTCCTCCAGTTCTCTGCATTTGGCTAATGATCTGGGGATGGCTGACAATCTGTTGTACCTCAGACCTAAGCGATTTATGCTCGCCAGATTGCCTGCAACAATAAAGAAAAAGGTTATCAATGACAATAACGTTTCAATTGATTTTCCAGTGTTAAAGTTGTTTTTCTAGCTTATTTAGTATTTTCAATACCCTAGAAGAGCTCGAGTTTGAAGGGTACTTTAATAGACTTTTTTAGGCTTTTAAATGCGACCAAAAACAGCCTCAACTCACCTATAGTCTCTGGAAGGTCCAAGAGCTCATTGTGCTGCAAGTCAAGGTTGGTTATCTGTGTGCAATTCCCTATCTCCTTCGGTAGGTGCTCCAACTGGTTATGGGCTACGTCCAGAGTAATGAGGTTACACAGCTCCCCTGCAAGAAGATGCAACAGTTAAGACTCAGGAGACCATTTCAGATGCTTTAGTCCTTCCACTGACCCTGAATCTGCCCCGCTGCAGAAGCCTACCTCATTTGTCTCATTTCCTCTGCACGGAATCAGAAGATTATTGATCGCTAAGTACACAAACCGTACGGGAATTTGCCTTCGTGACATTGCTGCCAAGGTTTGGACAAGTTGTTGATGGTTTCACAGTCACAACAGGATCTCACATGCAGACAACAGACTGGGCGAGACTTCAATAATATCAATAATTTACAGGCATGTGCTTTTGAGCAGTGAGGTGAGGAAATGTAGTAAGTGATCATTAGTGCATTGGTCATTAACGGTTGCAGAATGGGATGTGTAAAATAAGGAAACCTACATTATGAGTGGGAAATGAACACCAACCAAGCGTTAGATTTTGGCTGTGGCTGGTAAGTCTGTCTCCTCCTATCCTAACCTATCAAGTTGGTAAGTTTGCGAAAGCGGCTGGTGAATTTTGTGCTATATGTGCTATCGTCTCCCTTAGTTTTTTATTCACCTATCTCTGCGGGCAGCTGTTTAATCTTGTTCTCGCGGATGCTGAGCATGGTGAGCTTGGACAGGTTTCGGATGTCCTTCTCCACCGCTGTGATACGGTTGAAGCGCAGGTACAGCGTGGTCAGCGATGTCACCCGGTAGACAACAGCCGGGATCTCTCTCAGTTTGTTGTGCCGTAGGTCCAGCATCCGCAGCTTCTTCAGGGAGTCCAGCGAGTCGGGCAGGCTGGTCAGGGAGTTCTCGCTCAGGGCCAAGGTGACCAGTCCTGAGAGGCAGCCCACCTCAGCGGGCAGGCTCTGCAGCTTGTTGCTGTACAAGTAGAGTTCGGCCAGCTGCGTCAGCTCCTTGATGGAGGTGGGCAGCATGTGAATGGACCGTTTAGACAGGTCCAGTCTCATTGAGTTCTCCTCCCGGCACTTATTGAGCTCTTTGATCACCTCGGCATTGCTGGACTTCTTGCGGGTACCTGGTGCCGGGTTCGGCCGCTTTATCGTGTTGTCAACGGAGAAGGCGACAGCCGGCGGTGCGCTGCTGGTGTCCTTCTTTCCTTCTTTGGCATCTTTCCCTTTGGTCTTGGTCTCCTTGCCGCCATCCTTGACTAAGCCGGCCAGAGCCTTGGCCTCCTTTTCCCTTTCTTTCCCCGCTGGACCACCTTTCGGGTCCTTCTCTTTTGAGTCTTTTTCTTTGCCTAAAGTACTACTCATGTCGACGTTATCGGGCCCCCTGCAGAGTTGCTCATGGGAGTCTCTCTCGTCAGGTTACTTACTCAAGAAAAAGAAACACAGACAGCCAGGGAGGCTTTTATAGAACCATATGTTGATACATCCCTGTGTAGGCCTACACATTTACGATTATCTTTGATAGAAAGGCCTTATGATCCAAATGCTTTTTTTTTTTTAATACTTTTGACACTTGGTTCTTTGGTTAAAATGCCATGGGAGAAAAAATCCTTTTAAGTAGCTGTACTGTGGCATCCATGGGCAACATGCTTAACGTTTGAACCGCATACAATCCCTGGGCCTTCAGGTAGAGGTGAGTTTAGGCTGCAAAGGTCATCAAGGTTGTCATCCTTTGGGGCTTGGCTGTTGAGGAAAAAAAGAAATATAATTCAGACTTCACATGTACACTCAATAAATATTACATTTTTAGGCATTTAGCTAACACTCTTATCCAGACCGGCTTACAACAGTAACAGTAGAGCAGTCCACAAAGACTGCCCGACAACCAAGTGCCAGAGAGGCACTAGGCCAGTTGATTGGTCAAGCTGAAAAAAAAAAAAAAAAAGCTTCTGATCTGACTATTTGTCACCTGGTGAAAAGCCAGGTATGTTTGCCTCTGTGCTCTGACACTGACCCACTCTTTTTTTTCTGACCAATCAGATTGGAGGTCACCTCAGAATTAGTCAGAGATCTGGCAACTCAGAGTTGTGTGGGGAGCAGACATGATGGTGAATTGCAAAGCAAAAACGGAAAAGTTTTTTCTTTTGTCATGGAAAATTTTCCTTGGCTGAAAAACGATGAATCAATCCAGTATAGTTTGCACCATTTATCGGCATGAAGCAGATCAAACTGGGCCAATTTACAAGCCAGGAAACACAGACTTGATGTCGACGATAAGAGCCGACAGCACCTAGCCTGTAAGGTGGCAAAGCAAGTAGACCACAACCCTTGATCAGATCCGATCAATGAATTTACCAGACGGATGAATGGAGACTTACCAGCCTTGTGGATTTCCCCTCTGGTTTTGTTTTGTTTATTCAATGTTATTGCTAGTTACAGTTACGTAAAAGCTTCTGTCAGTTAGTTATGAGGGTTCATCCATGAATACAATGAATGCAGTTGTTAAAAATCATATATTTCAAATGTATTCACAATCAATCACTTATTTACTTTTTTGGTCTTCATTAGACATGTCGCTGTTGTAGTATATTATGAACATTTTATAGTAATATACTAAAATATTACTTAAATGGATGAAGAAGTGGTTATTTCTCTTTTTTGCCTGCTGCGCCCGTCAAACTCAGACCTGCTCACCTGACTGGCAAAAAATGTTTAACATTGACCCCTGGCAGAATAAGCGCACATTCCTAAATCACCAACATCGCAAGCAACCAACAGTAAAGTGCAAGGGCCAGAGCCACAGTGCCCCGACAGAATAAGCTGCAGACAGAAAAAGAAACTCTTCAACAGGTTTGGTGGCTTGATGGTGCCATCAGATACTTGGAAGTGAACAAGCTGTGCCAGTGAGAGTCTAAGCATAACCCTTACAGCAACTTACTCCTACTAAACAAACACGGCCCAGCAGGTGTTGACACTACTGTAAGCTTATAGCCCCACCTAAACGTGCCTTCAGATATTTAGCCTTCCCCCATCAAGTCCGTAGCACAACAATCACACTGATTATTTATGTCTGAAAGACATCCAGACGAAAGACACAACCCTTCGGATCTTAACACGGCAAACCGAGCCAGCGTATCTCTGGCAGCCCGTCTCTGTTTAGTCTCTGTTGCTGTTGTACCTCAGTGTCCGTCTATGTAAAGCTCTCCAGCACTAGTATAAGCTAAGCCGTGGCAAAAACAGAGAGGCAGGCTTGGCTCAGGATCAGAGCTAAGTGAAAAGGTTAGGACTGCTGAGAGTAATCTTTAGAAGTGGCCTTCAAAGCATGAAGTCCCCACGACTGCAGGTCATACGACCTTTTTGGTAAAAGAAAGGGGGGGGGGGGG
>CABFOQ010042921.1:0-10726 GCA_900660455.1 Gephyroberyx darwinii | reverse complement strand
CCTAAATGATAGAATACTTGACAGCGTGTTCTGTAAATATAAAGGCTGGCCCTCAGAAATAAGAACTGGGTGTAATAGGTCTACCTGTGTATCACATAATTTGAGTGTAGCCAGGCTAGCTTCTTCTCAAGAACTATGTAAACCAAACTGTGCTAGCAACTTCCTTTTATGGTTCTGCTCTATATGGGCTGGCCCTGGTACACCATCCTGTGTGCAACAAACTGTATTTAAAGAGTCACTTCACACTCAGTTTCTGCCGGTCTCTGGCCAGTTCTCAACTTTTCAAAAGAATAAAAAAACAACCCCAGCCAGTAGATTTTTAAAAAAAAAAAATACTTTTTACTACTTGTAATTGCCATTAGGTGTCAACTGTGAAATTTTGGCAAAGGAAACCAGCTTAGAAACATAGCCTTGTAATCCAAGATTTGTTTATCCCAAAGCCAGCAACTCTGTGGTCATGTTTGTCCTGGGCATGAAAATAGAGGATTAGCCAAACCTAAGTAGGTGTATTCTTAACTGCATCTTTCAAATGTGCACATAGGTTTTCGAAAAGCAAGTGCAGTTTAATATGCAGGTGAACGAAGAAGCTCTCACTCCAGAAGAAGGAAATAAAAAAAAAAAACACTTGTGGGCGATTGCTGTGTTAGAAAAAGCACAGTCAAGGGTCACGCTGTATAACAGTTATTTTTCATCCCTGACAACACACAAAACGCTTAGGACCAGGCTGCAATTCACTCAACAATTTATACAATTGACTATGAGGAACAATCAATAGGAAGGAGCCATAGTTTTAACAGCATGTGATAATATCAGAGCAGCAGGCTGATTCTGGTGGTTCTTTTCAAGCCTTTACTAGCGCTTACTAGCGCTTTCCATGCACAAGAAATGCCTGAATTGTCCTGTCCCAAAGCAAGCGATTGCTGCATTTGTCAAATAAACCATTCCACCCTCACTGACATCGAGGCTTTGCCGGGTGCCTACTTGGAGTGCAAAGGCGTCATGGATTGGACAATAGTCTTATTTACCCTAACCGCACCACAGCCGAACATAAGGAAAGCAATATGCAGCAACGCAAAAGTAACATTCTATTAGTTGTGCACAAAACAGTGGTATTTTTTTTTTGGTAAAAACAAAAATACAATTAAAAGCATGTTAAACTTCAAATTCCACTATATATGGTATTTGTATGTCTGTGTGCCCATTTCATGCTTTGATTAGCAGTTGCATACTTTATTGATCAAGGGTCAGGTATTCAATTGTCTTCTAATGCAGTGAGATGGTTTGGATCATAGAATAATATTAAACCAATATAATTCCTTATTGCAAGTGATCCTGCTGTGATACTTGCAACCATTTGTGAGTACCATTACGTTGTAAGTAATGAGTAGCTGTCTAGAGAACTGCTCACTGGGTAAATGTAACTTTGAAGTACTACTTGTACACTACTTTTGAGAGTCTAATGTATGACCATCAATTATATCAACAACAGCATGGAACTCAACTATAGGCTTAGATTTCTTGCCACTTTTAGCCCGCATAGAGACTAATTAAGTTTCCATTAAGGATATCTCGGCACCATCTAACAGAGCCAATGCATTTAGGCCTAGGCAAGACATTACAATGACTATTTGATCAGCAGGTACGTCAGGAAATCTCTGCAAGCTAGCCCGTGTCGTTTTCTTCAATAACCTAATACAAGAAAGTCACAACACACCTCGAATAACCTGGCTTGATTCAATGGTTTTCCATGTAATACTAATGGCAAAAATCATAGATGAGGTGGCAGATGTCTGCTGCTACTACTAAACACTCCACAGACTGTAGCTAGCTTGCGGCTACTCGTGCCAATGACAAATCCGCGGAGAGAGATTATCGACAAAACGGTGCCAGCTCAAATCAAGTCACTTTCCAAGATTAATTGATTGACATAACACAGAGATGCAACTTTAGGAACATACCGGGATTATGGCCACAACATTGTCATTTGTGTGACAATAATGCAAGTAAAGGCTATGCGTTGCCAAGCTGAACAGTAGCTAGCTAATTGTCGTTAGCCCACTAACGTTAGCTGGATAGCTATGTAGCCAAGCCTGCCATCAAATTGAGTGGGAGAAAATATCGACACTATACCGCTCTGGCATTCCTTCTCCAGGAACACTAACGTGACTGTTACTGTCTAGATTGGTTAAAAAAGACTGACAACAAAGGCAGGAAATAAAACTGTTAAAACGTCAAAAGTGATGCAAACGTCAGTATACTAGGTTGCTAGCGTGCTAACGTAAACTAGCCAGTTAGCCAAATAGCTAACTGCATTTTAGCGACCGATCCTTCAAGTCAAGCGGAGGAGCAACAGCCATGGTAAAATTAACACAATGGGCAAAAACAAATGACTATAAATATTTGCTGTGACGGTGAAACGGGTGTCAGCTTCCAATCTCCGACAGATCCATTCTCAGTCAGTGGCAGTGACTCAAGCTAACAGGTACCCCTGCCAAGCGGGACTGTGTGGTTGTAGGCCCGAGCAGAGCAGCTGTCAGACGTGGAGCGCCAACCCTACCACCGTGAGCTCAACCGGGGGTGAACGCTGCTGCAGCCAGTCGTGCGCAATCGGGTACGCCGTCTACAACTGTATTGACACGCAAAGAAGGACAGCCGTTGTATCCGTAATATTCTTTGGTTTACAGAGTGGACACCAAAGCACTCACGGTGCGAATCAACACAGTGTCTAAGCGCCCTTCCCTTGCCTCCCTTGCTGAATATTAGTGGGGGAAAAAGAAAACACATTCTGAAAACAGCGGCCATTCCGAAGCTGAACAAAAGAGTGCGTTCTCACCCAGTAAAATGACACTGCCGCGTTACACACTGAAGTAAAAGGGTGACGAAGGTAATGTCTGCGATCTCGGGAATGAAACGTACTCTTGTTAAGGGGAAAACATTGATTGCTATGTGATAATATAACTGTTTTACCTTCAGAGGTGTGACTCCGCCATCCCTGCTTCCTCCTCTTTCCTACACTGCTGCTCTGGTCCCCTCCCCTGCCACCAAATTGCGTCACTCGCACGCCTAACCAATGTATCACGAGACTTTGAAATAAAATAAGATATTCCTCGATAAACATACACATATGCATATATACTAGTAATATAGTGTAGATTTGTTTTGGTATTAATGTTATTGGGGAAGTTGTTGCAAATTTCCTTTTGCAAATAAATGCCAATCCTTAACAAAAAACACGATAATAGTCATATAATATTCCTAGGATGATTTATATTGTACCTGTTGTGTTCAATAGCAAGTTTATAGTGTCCTAATCGTACTTTATGATATTTGTACAGCCTATGGTATCACTATAATGTTGCTGTAATATTCCTATACCGACCTATCGGGAAATTATAGTTTTACGGTGATTTTTGCACATCACTCACCAAAGTGGCATGTTACAAACTAAAACTAATACACAAGCAGAGTGCACAAAAATAAATTCTTAGGGCAATGGCAGCAAAAAGAAGTAAATGCCATCAATGAGTCAACAAATTTCTTTGCAATTGATTTGCAAAAATGCAATAATGACTAGAGGCCTGCCGTGCAAGTAATTCTAACGTCAATTGACAACATATAACTACATCTATGTCTTACATCAAAAACTCCTGATTTCCTTTTGTTTGACTAATAACCCCTACAAAAATAACTACAGTAATAATTTAATATATTTTAGAAATAAACAATATCACGACCCCATGATATTCTAAGAATATTACAAGATAAAAAAATAGGGAAACAAAATGTCTTGAGTTTGATAGTGAATTCAAGATGTTCCTAGAATCGCCACTAGGTAGCAGTAAAGCACTATACTTACACACCAAAGCGCAGAAGAAGGTCACGTGACTCTCGCGGAAGTGTTGGCTTGACAACCGTTGTAATCAAGGAAGAATAATCTTTTCTAGGGATTGTTGCTAAAGGTGAGATTATGAAATATTTAGCTGTTTTTATTCAAGTTATTCAAGCATATACAATAACGAAGTGCCATTGTGTAATGTTAGAAGTAGTAACCAGCGTTAACAGTTCGCTAATTGAACCGATATCGTTAGCTATTTATTTAGCATTACAGTGCTAATGTTAAACCTAGCTAACGCTAAGATAGATAACGTTAAGTATTATCATAGCCATAACGTTACCGATTGCTGCGCCTGCCTTTATGTTAGTTCAATAATTACGCCAGTCACTTATAAGGATAACTTTTAAGCGTAATATAACCGAAACAAGATAGCGTTAGCTAGCGCCACGTCAAAATCCATCATGTCGAATAGAACGAGACCAATTTCAGTCGCCGTCAAATACGTTTGGTTTCCCCGGTGTTCCCGGGTTAGGATTGTAACGTCAGATTTATGAGTGAACGTTCGACAGTGTTCTAAAGGAACGAATAAGAAAATAGCATTGATGCCAGTTCTTGGGTTGTGATGTCACACCGGTGTGCATAAAGATGGCGGCCTTCATGTTTTGAGCTGTTTTTATAAATCCCATGTTGATGTTTTTATTTACCAGGACAGATATTGTTCTTTTGTCACTGTATCTTGTAATTGTTTTTATTTTGTTTATCACTTCGCGTCAATGTTTTATCATTGTACAAATAGAAATACTAAATGAAATAAAGTGCAGATCAAACTGTATTTTGGAAATGCCTTGGAGGTGTTGCACTGTGGGACGAGATGGGAGGCCAAAATGATGTAAATGAGGCTACCACCTTCGTGCAATAGAGTAACGCATTTCGTGGATATGTTAAATCAATTTACCCTTCATTTTCAATGGAGGAGCACACATCTTCCCCATTCATCAATAATGGAGCAGCAGCTATCTTGATGGGTCAAGGTTAAAACCTGGCTTTGGTTTCTAGACTTGAGAACAGTCCTTGTCCTTGAGAATAACTTTTGAATTCTTGATTTCAATGGTATTCCCCAGATAATTTCTATCTATCTAGGAGATAATAATGCTAATGTAATAAGCTAATTTGTCTTACTACCTTTCAGCAGTTACACACGCAGAAGACATAATGCCTGAAGTCAAGTCAATATTCAGAGAAGTTTTGCCTAAACAAGGTTAGTACCGCAGCAGTCAGCACTACTTACATACAATAGTGTGTTTATGGTCCCAATACAACATGTGAAATGTTTACACTCACAAAACCAAGCATTGGGCACTCGATGTTGGGTGGTTCCTTTTCACAGTCTCTGTCCACAACTGGGTAACACAGTCCAGTTTTGGTGTTAAAATTGTGATGCCTTTCACGTGGCCTGGTGGTAGTACTGAGCACCAGATGTACAGTATGGCAAATATCCCATGTTGCATGAATGTACAAATAGCATTGATTTGTAAAAACTGATTAGTACATCAGAAAGTATAAAAATGGTGCACATGGGATCCATGAGAACCAATGAGCCTATAAATAGAACAATGGACCCATTGCCTTGTTATATTGGGGCTGGCAGGTATTGGAATGCTGCAAATTTTAGTTTTAGTTAGCTCTCACACGTTTATGCTACTTGTCCTCTTAGAAATAAAACTAGAACAAGAGACTGTTTCGGCTGTGGATTTTTATCCCTCTATCTCATGGCTTTTGTGAAATATGGCCATAAGCCAACAAAATATCTTATTAACAGTGTCTTCCTGCTGAAGCCAAGTTGTGTTGCATCAGTGTGATATTTTATGGTGCCGTTGTTTTTCCTGCAATATCCACAGGGCAGCTTTCCATGGAAGATGTTCCTACCATGGTTCTGTGTAAGCCCAAGCTGCTCCCTCTCAAATCAGTCACTCTGGAGAAACTGGAAAAGATGCAGATGGAGGCTCAAGAGGCCATCAAGCAGCAGGAACTGGCATCGAAAGAGCAGTCGCAGTAGAAGCCCAATGGAGGATTTGCAACCGCAGGACAGTCAAATAGACACAGTATGAACATTAGGCTGGAGCAGTTCCTTTAGATGGATGACAAAGACCCAGTGCATCCTAGCACTTTAACATGTCAATATTCCTATGGACAGTAAAGCGCACTTGTGGTTAGTTACTGTTACATAAAGACAAAGAGATGAACTGCAAGAGACCTCCCACTCCCTCGGGTTCCAAAGAGCAGTCATCTTTGCCTTTCAGAAATGATATCAGTGTCATTAACAGGGTTTAGACCTATTGCAGGTCTGTTATCTTCTGCATGGTTGGTTTATGATACAGTTGATAAGATCTGAGTCATGGTCATTTCATGTGTATTACTGCAATCTGCAGTAATTTGTCAATAAATGAATGAAGATAAATTTGTTAAATTGCTTTCTTTTTAAGGGACAAACAGCCACCTCCCTAATATATCAGTATTAATATGAGGGCTGAGCAAGAACTTTTGTCTCAACATTTGGTTTCCAGTGTTAATATTCTGACATAACACAGTTACGCTATTTAATAGTGATTTATTGAACAAACAAGGAGCAAGACTTGGTACATATCACACACCAGTATTCCCCAAATATAAAAATAAACACTCTGGGCACCTTTTTGTGAAGTTATCCCAACTGGTATTTTTTTGCACTGTACTAATGTCTTGTTGCCTTCAGTAATGACATCTTTGTGTGATTTAAAGGGTAAAAAGAAAAGAAAAAAAAGTCAAGCACAGCATAGAAACAGCAGCCAGTTAGGGAGCCTGTATTGCTTTGAACCAACGTGCCCCCCCCCTTTTTTTTTACCCCATAATAAAGCTCTTAACACAAACCAGTGATTTCTGTACAAACACTGCTTTCTAGAAAACACAAAAGGAGTGGCAGTGAAATCAAGAAAATACTGTACAAAACAACATGGAATGACTGACACTGAGAGGTGTGGCACTTTATGGGTTAGCTTATGTATATATATTTAAACACCTTGGAAAAATGTTATCTCCTCGACTTCAATTTCAATAGAAAGTGCCATTTTTTGACCCCACCCCTTTTTTCAGAAATGTACATTCATTTGACTGTTAGGAATAAATTTGTACTCAAACATTATGACAAAATATGTTAAGTAAAAAGTAGCTTTTCTCCTCCTCTTCGGGAATTCTGGCACAAAACGGGCTCCTCAGTAGCTTTCAAGTTTCACACAACCGCCATCTCCCTCACTTACAAATCTCTTTCGGCCCCTGACCAGAAAAAACAAAACAAAACAGTCAAGTCAGGCTAAATATTGTTCATTTGCTAATATAAATATTTAAGGATTACGGACATTTTTAAAAACAAAACTGACTCTCCAGTGGGGTGCACTTACCGACAGGGACAAAGATCCCTTAGTTTTTCATCAATGACTCCTGCACTGAAACTCTTGTCAACAAACTGCTCTAAGATGAAGTACGCACGAGGGACATCAATGTTGATTTCAGCAATGTCCATGTAAACTCTTTCATAGCCCTACAAAAAAAAAAGACAGTGATGGTATATAGAGCCGTGTCAGACAATTGAGACTACTGCCAGGAGATGGCCACGTGCAGTTCATAATTGCAACACCGGGTGGCGCCTTACCCTTCTCATTTGGTCCACAGTGATGACGGATGACACCCAGAGAAATTTCAGTAGCTGCAGAACCATTTTGAATGTTTTCTCTCCTTTGGCTTCCAGGACCAGTACTATTGCCTGATGGAAATCAAGATGCACATTCACAACATTGGATACGTTTTCATAAAGGTTTTTTTCGTTAGTATCACTTAGCAGCATAGCAACTTATTGTTTTATTTGCACGATTTTATTCACAAACTTCAACAGTAATTACCTCGTAGACAAACTCGTGGTGGAAATGGGGAACCTCCAGATCTCTCAGGCATCTCTCAGCCTCCTTGCTGTCTCCAGACAAGATGTACTCCTTCAGCAGCAGGCTCATCTAACAGGACAGAACAACAACAATTACCCTATGATATGATAGAAGAAGAAATGAGGCAATGCATTTTTATTACAGCGGTTAAAAGCTGTGAAAGCATATTAGACGTTCAGCTATAATAAAGGGAGGAGCTGCACTGCTAGTTACAGAGAGGCTCTATCAGCAGAAGAGGTATTAATAACAATCACTGCACCACACCCTCAAAAGCAGTAAGCTAGAGGGATACGAAGCCACCGCTGAAAACAGTCAAGAACTCTTACAATCTAAAAGTAGTTCTCCATCTCTAAAACTGTGCACATAAAGTACTGACTCATGTAGAGAGCTTTTTAAAAACACATTAGTTCAACAATTACTGGTTCTACTGCGTTCGACCTCGTGACCTATGGCCTTACCTCTTTGATGAGCTGTGTGACAGGTCTCTGGCCCCCACCTGCCCCCCAGAGGTTGTCTATACGAAGACCACCCATACTCATCTTCAGCAGCACTGCCGCCCGGTCTAGAGCGGCCCTGGAGGAACAAAGACACACGAGGTTTATGGGGAAGCAGACACACCCTCGTCTCACATCAACCCTAATGTTCACCTCTACGTTCATTACAGTGCCTCTTCCCTACTTGAAACTTATATAATAAAATAATAAAATTCTCTTATATACAAATATTTCAGGGACACAGTTATTTATTACATCTGTTGCTTGTAATGTTGGTGATCTAGGAATGTATGTACTGTTGCATGTATTGTAAGCCACTCTTGGGTAAGACTGTCAGCTAAATACCTAAAAAGTAAAATGCAGTTATCCTCATAAACTGTAAGCAAACCAATAATTCTTGCAAGATCCAGTTAAAAAAAAACCCTGATATAATCTATAAAGGTTTTCATGATCACAGCATATAAAAAAAGGAGAGGAACCAGCTTGGCAAACAACAGCGTACCTTGCATGTTCACAGTCAACTTTGCCTTTGTAGCCCTCGATGTAGCTCTTGGACAGGATTTGGTCTTTGACGGCCCGCGCGATGAATTGGCCTACCAGCTACAAGACAAACACAGAACATGTAAACAGTCCAAAACAGTTACATAATGGCATGTCGCTGTGGGAGTGACTCAACAAGAGAGCGCAGGTCTGATGATTAAAGCCTCTCTAGACCTGTTATTCTGATGGCTGGGTTTGACGCTCGATCATAACAATAACAGAGGAGTTCCTGTTCATTACGAGGAAATCAAAAAAGGTGACATGTGGACAGCAGCCAAATGTCACGGGTCTAACTTTCACGTGATTGTGTTTAAATACATTTGACTTCCAAAATATAATCCCTCTCTTTTACCCGAGGCTGCTGCAGGTTTGCAGTGAGGAATCAACATTTATGGATGTTTAGGAAAACAATGTGGCGTCTGCTGTGAAAATATTGCAACTGGCAAACTGCTCTGTCACAATATTACTAGATTGGTCTGTCAACATGTGAATAACTTCCCTTTTGAAGAACTGGAGGCCCCTCAAAAACACTGACAGGACACATGACTGACAGTGGCCTCATGTGTGTGTGTGTGTTTGTTTACAGTAGTACGGGCCCATGACTGAGGGAAACGAAAGAGCTGGCTTTGCTCTTCTGGTCTGGACAAAGCCGACGCTCATGAACTGTCATTGTTCCTGTACAGACAAGAGGCAGCTCCGGCTCATCTGACCTGTGGCTCTGGCTAGACTGGCAGGCACATGAGGAGAAAAAGTGTGCAGTGTGCATGAGAGTGTGTGTGTGTGTGTGTTTGAGAGAGAGAGAGAGAGAGAGGAGGGGGTGGTTAAAACGACAGAGAAATGAGAGAGTGGGACAGAAATGATAGAGCGAGAGAAAGTGAGACAGTGTGAAAGGAGGGGTGGGGAGACGAGGATGAATAACCCTTTTAGCCTCCTACGCTGAGCTAGCATTTTGCTGGTGCAGAGAAACAATGGCCAGAGATCTCATGTCGGTGCAGGCTGAAAGGAAAGAGCTGAAATACACACGCTAGTTCACCACCCTAACACACACACACACACAGACACACACATGTCAGACCACAGCGTTCCTCCCCCGTGCTTCACCACAGACTGTGAAAGTTTTACATGAGCACACACACACACACACCTCACACAGAAACAATACTTTCAGCTGAATTGTCTGAAGAGTCTTTTGTGTTTACTGTAGTGGGAGTAACTACGCTACTATATGAACCTGTTTTAACTGGAAAATGGAGCGAACATACCTTCTTCCCACAGGTCACACTCCCAACTTTCCCGTATTCCTACATTTTTCCAGATTTAAGATGTAGGAATCCAAGCTTCTCTACTGTTGCATTTAATGTAAGTTGCTCTGGATAAGAGTGTCAACTGTCTACAGTGTAAAGATGTGTATTTAGGAACACGTATGCTCCTTGGTAAAAATGTCACCATACAGCTCTGAAAGCCTTTATCCGGATGACCCCTCAGATCACTGATCAGTCTATACCTTCATATTAATCTCCTGAAACACACGAGAAACAGGATGTGAGCTGCACTGAGCCACGGGGGCTTGCTGTACAGAAACAGCAGCACATCCATTCACACGCCTACCTGAGCATGTGCAATGCATTCTCTCTGAACAACCATCCATAGATACACGAGGGAGGTGGTCAGCTAGCCCGACTCAAAATTAAATCACATCACGAACCTTCATTCTCAACTATTTCTTTTGCAAATTGAGAACTAGCATTTTTTTCCCCAATTTAATTTGCACATCAAACTACAGCCACACACACACACACACACACACACACACACACTTTCAGGAGACTCACCTGCGGGGCTCCGGGTGTGTCCAGCACCAGATCTGGGAGATCTCGGAGCAGTTT
>CABFOQ010042909.1:0-10585 GCA_900660455.1 Gephyroberyx darwinii | reverse complement strand
AGCTGACTGGCGAGCGGAAGCCGTGAACTTGGGTCCGCCGAGCGCGAGGGAAAGTCTTCCTCCCTGCCGAGGAGGAGGAGGAGGAAGAGGAGGAGGAAGAGAATAAGGATTAAATAAGTTTGAATCACGGAATGAAAAGTTCATCCCAACCTGATCATGAAACCCACCATCACTGTAATCCTGAAGGCCAAAGGGAATGCCGTATCGCCGAGGGTACGTTCCCCCCTTTCCTGACTTCTCAAACACTGGGATGTCGTACTCTGGAGAGGGAGAGAGGAGGAAGAGGAGGGTGAAGAGCCCAATGAGCATAAGGTACTGGAACCAAAATCATAATACTGTACACACACACACTTACCTGGAAAGTCCTGGTGGTTGTCTGGGTAGCTCTGCGCCCTGGGCATCCTGGACTTGGGGTAGTCACTGTGCAACATGAAGACACAAGTCACAAACATCAGTCTTATAAACACAACAACCATTATGAACTCAAAAACCTACACTTCAATGTATTTTCAAATGATTCAAAACAAAACTTACAGTTAGACCTTTAAATTACTGATTACAAATAAGAGATTCATTGCTTCACAGTGATTTCAGACCAGCTGAGGGGTTTAACAGCGCCCTCTGGTGGCTCATTGCTTCATGCTGTAGCGCTTACCTGTCCAGTGGGCTGTCTAAAGAGGGACAGCTCCCGGACGCCGAGTTCTCTGGACTACTCATGGACAGCGGGTCCAGCATCTGAAGGAAAGAAAAAAGGAGAGGATGATGAAGATGAGGGATTCCCATGCTTCAGCCCAGTCATGCACAAATACTTTTTCTTTCACGTTCATTTCAGTGGGCAAATTTGTCTCATAGTTCACTCTGGCACTAAAAAAGGTCTTGAAAAGTCTTAGATTTACCTTGAAAACGGCAGATACTGTGACATTGGTATGGCTGAGGCCCCTAATATACACATCAAAGACCCAAAGAAACCCCGCGGAGGTACCTGGTCCATGCTCTCCGGAATGAACTCTCCCTCACTGTTGATGCTGGTGAAGGAGCCGTTCCTCGCCACCTGCTGGAGGGCGTCGGGAATGTAGCCTGGGGGAGGAGAGCTACGGTCCGTGGAATGGGAGCCTGAGAGGAGGGGGTGGGTCAAGGCCAGGAAAGAGAGAGATTTCTTTTAAAAAACCTTTTATCAGTGCCTAATTGATGAGTTTCAGGTACAGCGAAGAGGAGAGCATTTAAAAACAAGCCGGTTACCATCACGTTTCCCTGCATGCCTGCTATTTGAAACCATGTTGGAGTAGTTTCACCGGACAGTATTTACCTATCAAGGCCAGCATGCTCTTCTTGTCGACGACCCTGAACCCCGTGTTGTCCAGCTCCTCGTGGGACGGCAAAAGGTCCATGTTGGAGGAAGAGGTCTAGAGGCACACCAAGACACAACAGGCTGTTAACATCCAAAGCCTTGAGGGATATACGACTTAGATACCATTTCACAAGTTATTTTTCCAATCATCAAGCTGACAAGCCGCTGGTTTTCCATCCTGTTTCTGAGCTTTGATCTATGCCAGCTAACTAACGTACTTGACCATGAAAACATCTAAAATGAGGAAAAGGTAAAACTAACTTAAGTACCTGATTGAATACATCCTTTTTTGAAGTACACTCTCTTTTAGTCTCTTTGTACTATTCCTGGATACCCAGAAAAAGCATGCTAGCATGAATGACAAGCTGAAATTCCTTAATTTCTTGACTGGATTTGAAGTTTGGGGAAAAATGTCGATGTATGTATGCTGACAGTGGCTGGGCAATATGATGGTCAACCAGGCCGTATCATTCTCTAGATGAAGATCATTCATCACAACAAATATTGCAGTTTGAGGAAGCGGGTGTTCAATTATATATATGTTAGTATGTGCATTGGGACTCAATATTTTCCAGACAGTGCTCTGTTCTCAAAAGACCAGGAAATGATCAAATTCATTCCCAGACCTGTGTTTGAACCCTGTGTTGGAGGTACTCCCCCAGCGTTTGACTGAACCTGGGCGCTGCTGACCTGAGAGGAGATCTGGAGCACCAGGAGGATCTTCAGGCTCTTCATGTGAACGCTGCGATCCAGCAGCTCCACCGCCTTGTCCAGGTCGTCCTGAGTGGTCAGTGGGATCACCAACTAGGAGCGACAGGAGACGGAGAGAAAGCGATGAGGAGGGGTTGGGAACCGGGTCCTGGTTCCAATTATTGACCCTCGTTTTCCCCCACGCAGAACAAACAAAATGCTAGATTTTTAGTTCAGTATTGAATGGTGTCTCATTTCTGCCACTGGACTGGCTGGACTGAGTCTCAGCTAAACACCTGCCAATCCTTATTGATTCATCCGTCAAACACCAACCTGACCGGTATTTGGCGTTTGGCAGGTGTTCATTTTGCACGGCAGGTATTAGAAGCAATTTTTAGGTATCAAACGGTGTTGAAAGGTATCAAAAAGCTGCTAAATTTGTGAATTTGTACAATGGGAAATGAGAAAATCAATGAAGCTTTCTAATGTTTTCCAATTACCTCGTTGTTGGTGTAGTGAAGGTCCATTACTTGACCGAAAGCCACTTTAGCTTTTGCCCTCAGGTCGTCCAGCTTGACAGGGCGTGAGAACTGCAAGATCCTACAAAAAGAGAAAGAGGGGAGAGGTCACGAGAGTACAGCTACGGGTCTGCATTGTCAACATGAAAGAAATGAACCTGGTTGAACCCTCACCTCTTCTCCCCTTTGAACTCGAACTTCACTCTTACATCGTTCTGTTGAAAGACAATCGCATCAATTTAAGCGACAGAAAAAGAGCAAACGTATCAAAATATCCAATGTAATAAACGCCGACGCAGGAAATACTAGACATCTCTGCACATGGCAGCGGCAGTGGAGCTTGAGGATGTGTGTTGTATAGATTTACAACCGGATCGTGTCAAACGGTTCACATAAAAACCAAGGTAAGAATGAACTTGTTTACAGAGGACATTTTCCCCCAGTGATCTGATTTTAGGGGCATTTTGGTCCTTTTGGGAGGCGATTTCATTGATCTATGAAATAATACAGTTGCATTGCATATTGGCAAATAAAAACTCAATTTATACCACTAACAAATTCTGTCTAAATTCACTCAATGGTTGTTTTATTTTTTGTTGATGCAGTAGTTTGTTGGTCTGCATTTTCTTCTACTGCTGGCTGCACGGTGCCAACATTTCCTACTGCTCCAGACTGCGTACTTGCTTGCTCTGATCAAAAACTGCTCTGTTTTTCTCTCCCAGGATGCACTGGAAAGAACTGCCCTGTCATAAGCTCCCATGAATCACCGATGATGACCCTTCATTTTTTAATTTCACAGGCCTTTTATGATTTAAGGGCGCTTTTGCCCAGAGTCCACACTCATTTCTGACCCTGATAAGAAAAGAGAGGCCACCTGGTTCTTGGGCGAGGAGGCTTTGGGTTTGCCCAGGTCCGACAGGGACATGGCAGGACGGCTGGAGCGGTGCAGTTCGGCCAGGTCCTGCATGATCGAATTCAGCGCCTCCTGCTCATCTGAATGAGGGGGAGAGTTAAGTTTATTATTTGCAAACCTTCATTTCTTGAATGGATTTGAGAATTTAGGTTGTGCTCAACATGATTCAAGCTGATTGTGTGTGCAATATGATGTAATTTAAGGTAAACATCATTCTTCACAACAACAAATATCAAATGCCAGTGAAGTTTACAATTACATAAAACGTGAAGTCAAATATTTATCTGGACTGAACAATATTCTCCATACTTTTGTGCAGTTTCTAAACTTCCCAAGACCTGTCGATCAAAATTATTACCAATGCCTTTCCAGATGTTCCAGACCTGCATAAGAACCATGTTACAAGCTACTTACAAGATAATACAAAGACATGAGGCAAAGAACAGGTCAGAGATGCTTTAGTAAAGGGGGAAAAAACACTCCTGGGGGATGTGGCTTGACAAAAGAGGATGTTGGCTTATTTCAAACAGTACAACAATCTTAACACATACCCATCATCATGGCACGTTGATTGACCCAGGAGGCCAGGAAAGAGGATTCTCCCATCAAAGGGATTCCTTTCTCCTGCAACAGGAAGGATATCATAAATCCTGATATTCACTTGATCAGGACATGAGCTATGGCCTACGGCTGCAGATTACTCAAGAGTTCAGTTCAGCCTCGAAGCAGTGACTCAAGAAGACAGTGGCCCTGTATTTGACCCATTCATCCACTGCTACACCATGAGTATTAAGCTGGTAGTGTTGGTGTTGACGTGCAGTGCAAAACCATAGATTCAACAGAAGACTATCTGTCTACAAACCGAGACTTCTCACAGGGTATGGAAATCAAGTCTGGTGAAGCAAGATGGCCTCTCTTGTTATACAGCAGAATGGATAGTGTTTATGAGGGTCTATCATCATCACTGATTGATCACTGCCTGGCTGCATGTGACGCATAATTCGCCTGTATCATCACGTTGATGGGGGCTGTAACGTTAGCTGAACAGTTGACCAATCCATAACATACAGGCCTTAGTAAACCTCTATAGCTAGCCGGCTAGCTAGAAATCCAATGTTACTGGTCACAAGAAAGTTGACACTAGCAACAATGCCACTATAAGGTTTGCTTATCTAGATAATCAACTAACTTAGTTAACGTTAGCTAGTTATATTTAGTTATACTAGCGTGAGTTAGTCAACATTGGCTGTTAGATAACGTTAGCTACATCAGAAGACGCATGAAAACATTTAGCTGCAGTTTTATAAAGGAAGTGACATCGCGACATATAAACAATAAGCATAACTAGTTGCAATGACTAACGTTAGCTAAAGAGGAGCTAAGCAGCTAACAGTTCCTTGTGGCGTTACAACAAGCTGTCAGTGTCAGGCCAGGGAAGTTGTCAAGCTAAGCTAACGTTAGCTATGCCATTAACTTAGCCGTATAGCTACTTGCAGCTATCCCGCATTGCACGGCGTAAATGCAGCGAATAAACAACTAAATGACATATTTCAACTGAATTGTTTAATCTCTATTCTTTTACCTGGGGCTGGTTAGGCGTTGTATTCACTTCCTCATCCACAGGGCCGGTGACAGGAGCCCCGGGCCCTGCGGAGAGCTGTTTGAGGAAGCAGAAGTTTGGGAGTCCGCTTCGAACTTCACTCGAGTCCTGCTGGGCCACGACAGCGAGGCCCAACGGTTATTAAATTCGCCCGCACAAGATCTTCCCAGACGTGAAAAATAACAATATTCTGCCGTATTCGAGCGACTACATCCGTATCTGTTCAGTCATAAAAGTGAATTTACTCGACACCTTCCATTTTGTTGCTGTTTACACCTAGCTGACTGGCTACGGTAGTCTACACTAGCATCGCTCGCGGCCCCCAGCTGCGTCAAGTAAATCAGAGATAGTCAGAAAATACCGGAAGTAGCAATATTTTGTCTCCAAAATAAAAGCGCAAAAGTTGTCACTGAGTAAAAAAGAATGATTACGTGTTTAGGGTTTTATTTTGAACGTAATGACCGGAAGTCCTGTTTTTTATTCTGACTGTATTGACTCTGGTCTGACCCCTAACCTCGTTGGAGGACTCCAACAATAACACACAAGCTGTGATGTCAGAAATCCATTGCTTTCCTGTCTTACATTTGAAACCTGTAATGAAATAATAAATTATTATTTATTAAGATTTTATGACATGACAGGTTTGACACACAACATATGACTCTTTTCTGTGTTCATCTTGGGCACTTTTTGCCTCTAAGACTGGGATAGGTGTATGTTTGGTGTCTTGTCAGATGATCTAATCATTGATGACCATTTCTTTCTTTGCATTAATTAATCATGACATAGAAATGCTTTTCTAATAAAGTAAGGTTATGGGATGTTGTACTGTTTTTAGCCACATCTCTATGGCATTTATCCATCATCTCTTATTAGAATCACACAGGAAATGCGCAGTGCTGCATTTGCAGTCGATTTAAAAAAAAAAATTCAGTCTTCAATTAACATCCACTAATGCCTGTGCGTCATCACTGGCAGCCGTCACTTATATTTTTATATTATACTATGACCTTGTTGTGGGCTCCCGTAACTGCTGACACTAGACCAGATAGACATGGCTTTTTGAGAGCCAGTTACAATGTGATTTACAAATAATAAGGGAGCAACAAAAAGGTCAATAAGACAAAATGCAAACTATTTTACTAGAGAAAAAAACAGGTATGTATATATATTGTGGAAAAAAACGTAAAAACAAATCAAAAGTCAGTCTCAAAAAATGTCTTTTAAGTAGTGATTTAATAGATGATGATCAAAAAAATCTGTGTATACAGGCGCTATTTACTGTATATTATTATGATTATGATTGACTATTGTTATTGTTATTGTTATTGTTATTGTTATTATAGCAGTCACAGTAGTAGTTGAAGTAGCAGTACCAGTAGTAGTAATAACAGTAGTAATAATAGTAGTAGTAGCAGTAGTAGCATTTATTGTGAAACTAATGTAAGAAGGACTCTTATTTTGAAAGAAAGGGCTAATTTACTTCACTTCCGGGTTAATGTGCATTCTCATAACAAGCTATCAGGCTAGAGGTTCAGGTAGCTGACTGTAGCTACATCCATTGTCATTAAAGCTTTTACAACAATACAGAAGAATATCATGTCAGATACGGTAAGGTGTACAGTTTAAAGTATTAATATATTTTTTCTCTTCGGGAAACGGAAAAAGACAAAGAAGTATTTTTGTGCTTTCACTTACTATAGTTATCTTACATGATGCTAGCTTCTCTAGCTTCAGGCCTTTAACTGAGTGCTTGTTATGACTGTTTAGCTTAGCTGGCGCTAGCTAGCTCTTGTCATTTTATTTGTGAAGTTATGTTAAAACTAGCGAGCATCATCAGTGTTTTTGTAACAGAAAGCGTCTAGCTACGTGTATAAATGTGAGGTAGATTGACGAATCAAATGTTCAGGCCTGTTTTGAAATGTTTGTAAAATGTTTGCTAATGATACAAGTTGACTGTTGCTATTTTGTAGGAGACAAAACCATCCAGCCAAGATGGGGGGGATAAGAAGGATGGAGAGTACATCAAGCTAAAAGTGATTGGCCAGGTATAATACAGTAATTATGGCTGGTTGAACGTCATTCTTTCATAGGGATAACATCCTTATATATCATATATAGTGTCCATCTAACAATTCTTTCCCTCCTTTTAATACTTGAATCATTGGGGGGTACAACATTTTGACCAAACCAAAAAATTGCACTCAATCTTTGTATATATTACATGAAGTTTGATACATATATAATTCATATATGAAAATCAACAACTCTCTTCCAACGCCAAAAACTAGAGAAAGACAAACCAATCCAAATGGAAAGTATCCGGTCTGACATTGGATTTTCATTCGACTATCTGAGACTATAGGAATAACGTATATGTCCATTTTGGGAAACAATCTGTACCTGAAGTTCATCATTAAATAGGTGTAAAATCCAGAGCATCCAGTCTATACTGGTGTTCTTTTGTCAAACGAGGACTTGGTTTACCTACTCTCCTCCACCAAGCACCATAGTTGGTTTTAATATTTTTAAAATTATACCATGTAAGCTTTGCAACTTGCAGCACACAATGTGGTTTTAATAACCACATCCTCCCTGCTGCTTCCACCCAAACTCCTTACAGTACTAATGTTGTTTTGTAGTTGATATAAATGCCTTCCTTTTGTTTCTCCCTGCTGGTGTTTTTTGCCGCTTCTAACCGCTTTCCCTTCCTACCCTCAGGACAACAGTGAAATCCACTTCAAGGTGAAAATGACAACGCATTTAAAGAAGCTCAAGGAGTCTTACAGCCAGAGACAGGTAAGAGGAAAGAGGCAGGGTAGGAAACTAGCATCAGCCGCCAGCCACATCCTGTAAAGAAATATGAAAGATGGCAGGGTTGATTCCTGGCCAAGTGTTTGTGAGCAAAATGTGTTCCTGTGCAACACATCTGTCAGTTGGATTCAATAAGAGCATCAACTGAATGCCTCACATGTAAGCTGAGGATGTTTTCTGTTGTTTTAGCTGAGCCCTTCTTCTAATGTTCAAGCTATCTTTCTACATAAACGTTATTTCTGATCTGTGTGTTGCTGTATGATGGTGCCATGCGTATTTCTTCCAGGGCGTCCCAATGAACACGCTACGGTTTCTTTTCGAAGGCCAGAGAATTGCAGACAACCAAACTCCTAAAGAGGTAGACTATTCTCTCTATTGAGTTTTTTTTTACAGTGCACGACCAATATTGCTATTCTATTGTTTCAGTCATCAGAAAAAAGTGAGTTTATTAACTTGTTGTAAACTGTCAAAGGTGCAACACACGTATTTATTAGAACTGCACAATTTTTTTTCTGCTGGATGTTAGCAGTTATTAGTCTTGAGGAATTGAAGAAAACATAAAAAACAAACATCTTGACAATTTTCAACCACAGTGGACATTTTCAATATTGACAATATGCCTATTATATGCCTGCACGTCCCCAAAAAGTCTCAAAAGCTCGTAAATCACAGTATCTGAACTCACACACACCTACAAAGATCAACAATTGTTTTTGTGTATGTACACTTTTAAGTGAAAAAAGAAATGATTTCTTTTAGGGTTGAAAAATAATACTGAAAACGTCAAATGTTCTGGGGTTGATGTAATTGAGCCAAAACATGTCTGCAACTTTCCTCTCCTGCTTCTTTCTGTTCCTTTTACTTTGAATCTCCTCAGTTGGGAATGGAGGACGAGGACGTCATCGAAGTGTATCAAGAACAGACCGGCGGACTTTGGAATGATTAAACTCCTGCATTTTCTTACTCTCATTTATTTTTTTCTTATTTTGTATTTTATTTTGTATGTTATGTATTTTGTTCTGTTTCAAACCATCTGGATCAAAACCGATTCTTATCAGGGCTTCCACGTGTGAGAGTAGAAATGTGAAATAGAGGTGAATAGATTGAGGTAGAGAAGATGAAAAAGGATTTCGGCGACGCCGGTTCCCGGGTTCTCCGACACACAGGGGATAGTCGTGTTGTTGACCCGACATGTATGTTACACCAGAATTTGAATTGACAAATTGCATCCTTTCTTTATCTTTCATTTGGCTTCTAAGAAAAGAGTCTGGTAAAGGAAGCAATGATCAAAAACTGGCATGCGCTCGTATTTCCCTTGTACAGGAAGTTGAAAGTTTGTTTGCACTCCTGTTAGTTTTTAGAAGGAACCGTGATGGAGGAGTCTGTTAGACGCAGCATGTCAGACGGCAGAAGATTCAGTCGACTCCTTCGACGTCTCGCTCTTGTCTAGACCGGCAAGACGTCTAGACAGGATATGTGGCCGTTGATGGACACGCTGATCTGTGGGGCTTGAACCTTTGACCTTCTGGTTACTGGACAGTCCCGCCTTACAACTCCACCTCATCACCTGACATGCTGAAAAGGATGTAGCGTCTCGCCAACATTCATCAGATCTAGAAAAAAGGATGATTTGCACCTTTTTTTTTCGTTGTCCTGCAGATTTGATTTGTTCACATCATTTTGAGAACGCAGAAGCATCATGAAAATTGTAAAATAATTGACAATAATTGCATTTGATTGACCTGATACAAAAATGTTGAAGATTTGAATCATTTTTTTAGAATTATTGTGCTTAACTTGTACATGTTGTCTTCAGTATTAGTGGGTTTGAGTGATGCGCCACATGTATCTAAAGTGTTGTATTTTATTTATATCTGAAGAGTTTCATTCTTTAACGCTGTGTGTATATCCATTTTGGAAATATTTTTATTTTATTTTAATAAAAGATGATCCTGTCATCTAATTCTACTATAACCAGTAATATGTTTTACTGTCATGTCAGCACTTGGCAGCGTTTTTTTGTTTTTCAAAAGGTGGATATCTCACTTTGGAATGAAACTCTTCATTTGTACAAAGTTCCTCCAGAAGCTTAATATCAGCCTGTGTGACCTTTGAGGGTAGAATCAGTGTGTCGAGGTGGATGACAAGTGAGATATTTTCATTTCAGCTCCTGGAGGCGTATCTGAAATAACCAAACTATCCCAATCTTCACTCTCTCGTAAAATCCCCGCTTCAAGTTTCCATGAATTCCAGGTAACGCCACGCCTCTTGAGCCTACCTTCAAGCGATATTTGACCTTGGTGGAACATTTTCATCTCCGTACGAGCAGTAAACCTCCAACATTAGCTGGCCTGGGGTCTGCTGTCACTACTGCATTCAGATTTTCCCAGCTCTCAATAGCTACAATTGCTAAAAAAATGTAAAAAGTATGCGGTGCAGAATGAAATAATATACTTGGATCTACTTTTTGTGTGTAAGAAGTGAGACGAGGGTTTCAAAATGAAGTGCAGGGCATCCAGTCTTGGTGGTATTAGAACTATTTCCTACAGCGGTATGTGCAAAAAAAAACAAAAAAAAACCTGAAAACGCTCCTTCAAAGTAAAATATCGCTTCAATTGGATTTCCTCACCCTGACTGTCTGTTAGTGTCTTTTCCTTAGTGCTGTTGATAGCGTATCAGTGAATGGCTCAGGTTAACTTGAC
>CABFOQ010042890.1:0-16379 GCA_900660455.1 Gephyroberyx darwinii | reverse complement strand
GGAATGCATTTACCCCTGTGGAGAGGTAATATTCTGCTCTCATTTAAAACAACTAGGCCTATTTAAACTATAAGTGATTCAGAGTGAGTGACTTGCAGCTCACTGTGTCTCGGCAGAGTCGGCCCTAATAAGTTTTCATTTCATTTCAGTCCACTCAGGTTGTATTTTTGTTTGCCTGTCATATTGTGTCTTTGTCCAGTGAAGTGTGGCTGCCACAGCTCCTTACCCAAGCCTGTCAGTGTGTGACAGCCAAGACTCTGTGTGCTCGTTTCTGAGTCCTTCACTGCGGAACGGGAGCGCTCTCTTTATGGACTGTCGTCTATAAAGCTGCATTGGGACACGTGAGTTTCAATGAAGCCCTATGGAGAGGTTAGCTAGGCACGCTCCTCAGAAGACAGGTATGCCCAGTTGGAGGCTAGTCGGTAGGCTAACCTTCTTGCCTGCTGCGTCCATAACCTGAGCGTAGTTATGATGGGTCAACTCTTGGGATGTAGAGCAGACGGTGGACTCTAGAGGCACGCACTTAACCTGCACCGGATCTCTATTGACTCAGCTGTCCTATAAAAGCCTCCCGTCTTGAAGTGTGGCAGGGGAGTAGAGTCATTGCGAATAAACAGCCGTTGTAAAAAGGGCTATAAATCACAGTTCGGAAGGGGACTTTTCTATGGTATGACCAAATTGAATCAGGGTTTTTATACACCACATCTGAAATCTAGGGTTTGATGGTACAGCTGCTGGATTCAGGGCAATGTTCCATAGACTTATATCTCAATATGTTTCCTTTATTTATTTATTTGCATTCAAGCTGACTTGTTCATTAAAATGGAGCAGCTGGTGGGTGTAGTTGTTGGGGCCAGGGGGTGGAGGCCCACTCCTGGCTCTTAATCCAATCAGGGTAAGAGTAAACTAATTTTCGCCTGCTGCCATTATGGACTCTGCACTGAAGTTATCCGGATTAGTGTGATAAGACGGTGGCTGTTGTCCCCTAGAAAAGTGATAAGATGCAGAAGGATTGATTAAACCTGTCCACAGAGGCAGCCTGATCAATTTAATCCTGCATGGCCAAGCTGGTTTCTGACTCTACTTATGATCTCATGGGGACTGTTGGGTTTTAAATGGTGTAGCCTGATTTCCATGTGTGATTGAGAGTGTAAAAAAGGCTTATTGTATTAAGGACAAAACATTTTGACATTAAATGATGAATGGAATGTCATTTGGGCCGCTCTGGGGTAATTTATGATTCAAGTGTTTACTTATGAGCAGTGATGATTGACAGCTGAGTGGACCTCTCTCCTGTATGGTGACACGGCTGATAATTCATCCATTTCCATTGATCCATTTCACTGGGAAGGTCAGATTGGCTGTTTGTTTATGACATCCAACTTTTATGACGGGTACCAGAGTGGCTATTCTCAGAGGTAATTATCCCAAGTGTGGTACCTTCACTGGAGATGAATGTTGGTAATCTCTGGTCAATTTGGCCCTGCTGCTCCACCGTTTTCATTGATATAGGATTACTGTCAGTATACAGAGGCACTGTTAATGGGCATGAATTGCAATTTACAGGGTTTTCCCTTCAGTGGGTGAGGAAATTGATACGGGGGTTCCCTAGGGAGTTTCATAGCCTCAGGCTAGGCTATAAGATGTGAAGTGATATGAATTTCATTCTGTCAAGGTATGGACAGGACAGTGATTAGTTGACACGATATTCTATCCACTCTATATGTCATGTCCCTACTACTATTGGTCTTTGCATGCTTACATTTTCAACACTGGCATAGCACCAGGGCTGGGTATTGAAAGGTGATGCCTATTGGCAGCACACCAATTTTAATCAATTTTCAAGATGTACAGAGACAGTTTTCCAACAGGATCTCAGGCTTTCTTGTAGTATATGGGCATTTTTACTGAGAAAATCAAATTTAGTGTAGCTGTAGATTCTATTTAGAAAAGCAGATGGCAGCCCAAATATTAGTCTCTGGCATTATGAAATGTGTGACTATTTAACAAGGAGGGAATGAATCACATTACAGACATTTAGCAGACTTACAAAGGTACTTGACACTATGCGGGGATCGAACCCACGACCCTGAGAGTCTCATGCACTACTGACTGAGCTATCCGGGCATCATTAATAGTAGCATGATAGATAATGTCCAACAATGCCAATCCCTAATTAGCACAGTGGTTTGGCTAAGCCTAGCCCTAAACAAACATTAATTTTCAAAAGAGAGCCACTGAAAAAATATACTCTGTAACTAGGCTCAAACTGGATCTGTTATGCCAACCTCATATCTAGTACCACTAGCAGCTGAACCACTGAGTAGTTCACTCCACTACTAACTGCCCACTTCAATGTTTTCATTAGTTTTAGATAGCGGGCTGTAGAGCGATGGACAGGAAATAGAGGAGAGGCGACCCATGCAGTTACAACCAATCTTGTAACTAACATGCCTGCCTCTGTCCAGAGGCAGGCATGTTAGTCCTCTCTGCTTCAGCATTAGCTCACCCTAGGCCACTTTCTAGCAACCAAATGACTGCATTTTCTTTGACGTGTTCACCCTGCTGGAGCTCTTCGGTGCCCAGTGCACTCTGGAATCTGTCACAGGGTGTCAACCTAATTATATGTTTGTATTGGAAATGGCTGCCCAGAAGTGAGGCCATGTTTCTGTAGCGTTATATCCATTGTTAATGTTGGTAGTGTAAAGAACAGCAGTGTTTCCTCTCGACACCGCTCTTCCCTCAGCACTGTTTCTTAGGGGTAAAAGGTACGTTTTGAACAGTGTCATATACAAACCATTACAAGTATCAATATGTATTCCAAACTAAATATTACAGGTAAAAGGTGGATGTAAAATGCTAAATTGATCCCCATGTTAACTGCATTGAATCATGCTGTAGCACAAAGGCGTGTGATGAGGAGGATTCCCCCGGCCCTTTCTGTCCTGTAGGTGCTGAAGATACCGCAGTTTTTTCTCTATATGTAGGCTACTCAAACCTGGTGCACAGGCCTTACCTCTCTTAAAGAGCTTCCATTGGCCAGCAGTGATCATTTAAAGCCACATTAAAGGTTTCATCCACTTGCCCCCCTCTTTTATCTACAGTGTGTACAGATAAAATGTTGAGCTCCTTCAAATGAAAAAAAAACTGCCAAAATTGTGAGTGATCCCAAGCTGCACTAAGAAGCATGTATTAGGGCTGTCCTGGAAACACAAACCCTACATCTATTTCACTCTGTTAACTGCACGATTACTTTTGGTCTGAATATCGTCCATATTTTTAAAATGGCATGCCAAACTATCAATAAAATGATCCTATGTCTCCTCACTTTCAGCAGCCTGGTGCAGTTTCACCTGGAAGAGTCGTGCATTGATAGAACAGTACGACTTGTGGATGATAGTAGAAATTTCAATTACTGAATGCCAACTGTAGTTATTTTGTATATGTCAAGTGACATAATCCAGAAATATTAATACTGATTGAGTGCTTGCTTATCTTGTACAGGAACATATTTCTTTCTTAGTTGTTGGAAAATGGAAACTATCTTGCTAAATAAAGAAAGTACTTTGGTAGGGTTCTATTTGATACTTTAGTTGTTTAATTTCATACTGCATTTCATTTTATACCTGTAATTTTTAGTTGGGAATACACATTGATCCTTGAAATGGTATGTATATGGTACTGTTCAAAACTTACCAAAAATTTACCAAAAAGTTTTTCAAAAATGTCTTACCAGGGAGCATCATGCCCCAGGAACTGCCCTAGCATTTAGGGGTAAGTGCCCCATTAAAGGTTATTTTTTATGGCATTTCTGCTTTATTAGACAGTTTACTGTAAAAAGGGACCGAAAAGATGGGAGAGGGGGTTGCTGTAGCCAGCAGAAACACCAGAGAGCTCAGAATTGCCCTTGTAAAGAATATTGCCCCCAGAGTCGGGTCTGTACACGTCACTACCGTAGCAGGTTGGTTTTGTGCATTCCTCCCTTCCTGTCTGCCCTTTACCTTGACCTCTATGAAAGCAAGGGAAAAACATCATTATGAGGAAAAACATGTGCATGCAACATTGGAATATGGAGCAAGGTTTTCCAGAGACTGAATATGGTAACTAGAGATCATTCCTGAACATCTTAGTTTTTCACTTTGACCCTGATGTACAATTCTCAGTGTCCTCATTAAAACAACTCGAGCCATTAGTGGTTCAAAAACGGAGCTGGACCTGCTGAGATTGGGCAACTGATGCCAGTGCTCTCTGAAGAACCATCTGTGTTTCGCCAATTTGAGACAGACTGACAGTCTTCTGTGTTAGAACACAGACAGAGAACCTCTTCAGTGAATGAATACAGGTTTGAAAGTTGTCAAGATCCACTCTTGTACCAAGCTGAAGCCTGTGGTAAATAATACTTGTGGTTGTCATGTTGTCATGTAATCAGTTGCTAAGCGGTTTGTGCTGCAATCGTACATCTCAGTTGCATGACCAAGTGTGACTAAATAGTTCAGTCACAAAAGGGTTCCACTACATTCAATTTGTTGGGTTTTGTATAGTGATTGTTTTATGACAACATCACATGGCCTTCTGTGACAATTTTAGCCTTTAACTTCTTAAGAAGTTTGATTTAACTTTAAAATTTAAGCTTGCAAGTAGACCTGTTGTGCAACAACATGCAAAGCAACTTCTACTGCAGGTATTGTTACACAAGCCCTGTGAAGTTTTTCAGTGCACCACTGCATACCTTCAATTTGCTAGACATTGGGCCTCATCCACGAAATGTACGTAAGATCAGATTTGAACGTAAAGCGTTTGTACGAACATTTCTACGAAGATAGTCTGATTCATCATTTTGTTCGTATCTGAATTTGTTCGTTTGGTACGATCAAATCCTGCGAGTGCTTGGAAACATGCAGAAATGTGTTTGTGTGTTTGGAAACATGCGGGAAGGCTCTTAGAACGACTTATTTTTTATGAAAAATCCATTACAGTAGTGCCAAACCTCAACAACAAGATGTTTCAGTGGCCTTGTAGAAAAAAAGACCTAATAGGCTGAAATGGCGTATTTGCCGAACTGTTGGTATTTTCTTATTTCAACCCCTTCATGGCCGTGCAAAACCTTACTGTCCTTCCAATTCCTTGTGTTTTCCTCTCCCCATTCCCCTGTACCCTCTCAGTCCACCACATTGCCCCACCTGCTTTAGCTGTTTACCTGTGGGCAGAAGAACTGTCCTGGAAGGTGAATCGGTTGGGGTTTGTTATCAGACACTCACTGGGGGAGGTGTTCTGTATTTCAGCATGCATGGCTTCTGCAGATATACACCCCTCAACTGTTTCCTTGATGTGTGCATATGGTTATTATCTCAATGCTGCTCTGCTCCTAAACTTAGCAGACTGAGCGGCTGCATGCTTCTGTAGTCTACAGTTCATTATGGACATGCTGTATCAGTGTAGAAGATGAGACTACTGTGATGGACAAAGTTCTCATTAGTTCTCCGTGAGGGATTTCAGCCTTGAAGTGGTAAATGGCTGGTGAACCTCTGCTGTCGGCATAGTCTAATTATCTGCTTTCCATGTTGCTGTGTGGCCTTGTGTGTCTCCAGTCATCTCTGAAAAGGACATTAAACTAGGCCAATGTGTGTAATGTGATGATGGATGGAAGCGATGCTTGGTTACCCCCTCATCTCTGGGACGTCTGGCTGGAGGCGTCCTTTGCCAAGAGGGGGGCAGGTGAGGCCGCTGCTAGAACCTGAAGGTCGTCAGCAGCCAAATCGTACATGGTTTTCGGTATGAGATTGAGCGCATTATTGTGACAGCAAAACAAATCTCTGGCGACACCGCGTCCAAATCAGCAGTGTAAATTAAGCTAGGCAGATTTGCTTTACACAAAGGTCAGCTGTGTCCAATGCTGTCCAAGAGTGTGTGACAGTTACATTACAGTCACAGTTAGCAAAGGTTTTTTTTATCCAAAGCGACTTATAAAGGTGATAGTTGAGGGGAGCGAACCCACGACCCTGAGACCGAGAGGTTCATGCTCTACCAACTGAGCTGTCCGGGCCAGACAGTTATGTGAAAGCTTTTCCGTGTCATTTTGTGTGTCCCGACCGGTTTATCTCCTCTCTCTCCTCCAGTGTGTCAAAGACATGGATCATCTGACTAACTTAATGGAATTATGTTCCTATGATTAAGGTCATATTCAGAGTATTTATCAGCAATTAAGACATGAGTACTATGATTAAGTCGCATTATTGGAAGATTGTTTGGACATGAAAACATGACAAGACATTTTTTTAAAGCTTCTATCTTAACTTACATGAAGACTTAGTGCATTGAGTTTCAACAGTATATACATGGTGGGAAAGTTTTACAGGAGTAGCAGAAATACAGTGAGAATGACAGGAAGGAAATGACTGATGTTTCCTGTAGGTTATGGTTGAGGAGTTACATTCGGTCCATAATCACAATATGGAAGTTTGTATAAAAGCAGGAATATTAACATTGCCTTTTTTTCTCTGCATTTAAAGAGATTACTAAAACTATGATCATAATCAAAATAAGAACAAAAATCAGATTAGTATGTGCATTCGATGTGGTCTGTGGTCTCCCTATATAGGCCCCATGCTTCAGCTGTATCCTGGTACCCTTTCTGCCTTGTGTTCCTACCATGTTCTCCATTACCTTCATTGCATTGCGTTATTAAACTGAAAACAACATGGCGCATCAAATCTGACAGATTGAATTCCAACCCGTTCATCATTTTAAGCACCCCAGAAAATCCATAAATTGCAATTATGCAATGAAAAGCAGAAAAACATAGAGCAAGAGAGGGATCAGCAAAAGACAGAGCAGGAGAGACGAAGAGCTTAGTTGTCAACAGTGAGGCCGCTCTTAATTGGAACCGGTTCCTAGTATGAATGAGAGTCGTGTTTTACTGTTGGATTTATGCTGGGAAATCTGTTGAGAAGGGTGTTGGCATTGGTGATGTTAGGATTCCCTCAGCCTCCGGCTCACCTCTGCCTTTGAAGAGGAAGCGGGGGTGAGCAGAGCTGCTACTCATTTCAACTTTCCCTCTCTAGACACCTCGGTGCCAGCAGACTTGAGAAGATTATTGCACAGGCCTAACTGCACGCCCTTCTCTTTTTACTCAGAATACAATTACCCTGTTGTAGGCAAAATTAGTGCTCTACCAGGGTGTTAAACTGACACTGTTGCTTTGTAGCACTGCTGCTGCCAATCTCCAAATAGTTGGAAACATCATCAAAAACTGAGCAGCACCCTCAAAAATGTAATGACCACCAACTCTGTTCAGAAACATACGACTCAACAGGATTTGTCATATATGTGACCGAAGTAGTTGCCCTTTAGAGTCCTGGCAACTGATGTGAGTGGTAATTACGTTGTAAATTAGTTAGCCTGTTTTTTTTTTTAACAATATACACTGTTGGAGGAAGTAGTAATAGGTTACTAGGCTGTCAAAGCCACACACCGCTAAATTAGGCTACAATTTAACTAGATGTAACACACACACACACACACACACACACACACACACACACACACACACACACACAGACGTTAGAGGTGAAAGGCGACCAGATTTTACTCAGCCTAAACAGTGCACTACCTGAGAGGGACTATGGCACACTTAAACAAGGCTAGTGCTCTAATCACTCAGATGCCCCGCCCCCTCCCCACTCCAGGTTCATAAGTAGTCCTTTCTTCTGCGCTGGATCGATGCACAGGGTTAATGGCAGAAGGGCTTGACATTTTAAAGTTCGTTACAGCCGTTTTGTCCTGGTGATTTGAGAAGACAGGCCGGCGTCGCCTCTGACAAAGCCTCTGGATCGCTGCGAGGTGGAGGACTGATCAGGCTGATACACCGGGAGGAACTCGTGTTGTGTGTTGAATGTGTGTCTGGGTGTGAAACATACTGGTGTAAGGTTACCAGGGAGATGCAGGCTTTGCCGGTCATGGTTAAACAGGCTGTATGGAGAGCTGTGACATCATCCTTTTGCTGGGGTCATTGTGACCAATGGGAGTATGTGTCGACTAGGGAGGCGTTATCTCTCCATGGTGGCTTAGTGTAGCGTGGTGCCGAGGAGGCTGCTGTTTGTTGTTTCTTTTTAGCATCCGCTCACGTTGCTCCCTTTTACCCTGGGTGGTTGACATACATTAGTTACAGCCTTCACAATAGAGCTTATTTATACTTGTGTATGTATCCTAGTAGAAGCTGTGTGCCAAGAGCTGATCAAAGCAGTGTGTGACGCCTGCCTGCCTCTTTAAGGGTAATTCAGCTGAAATTGAGTTCTCTTGAGATGAATGAAAGAATATTAAATGGACAGTCATTTTCCATGCGGTTATCAATTGTAGATGTTTGATATAGATATGGAAACATAATTGTTTCGATTGTTTTCAGCCATTTCTGGAAATGTAATTCATTGATGTCATGGGGTTGCATTCCCTTGATCTTCAGAACTCATGAAACAACAGAAAAACACAAATCTTGGGAAAGTTTAGAAAAATGTCTCCTTTTCCCCTGACTCCTTTTCCCCGGGGCTCCGTGCACGTCACCGCCGTAGCAGTCTGATGTTGCGCATTCCTCCCGTCCTGTCTGCCTTTTACCCTGACGTTAACTATATTGAGCATTCCTGAACATCTTAGTTTTTCACTTTGACCCTGATGTACAATTCTCAGTGTCCTCATTAAAACAACTCGAGCCATTAGTGGTTCAAAAACGTAGCTGGACCTGCTGAGATTGGGCAACTGATGCCAGTGCTCTCTGAAGAACCATCTGTGTTTCGCCAATTTGAGACAGATCGACGTGAAATTCAGTCTTCTGTGTTAGAACACAGACAGAGAACCTCTTCAGTGAATGAATACAGGTTTGAAAGTTGTCAAGATCCACTCTTGTACCAAGCTGAAGCCTGTGCTGTAATCAGTTACTAAGCGGTTTGTGCTGCAATCGTACATCGCAATTGCATGACCAAGTGTGGCTAAATCGTTCAGTTACAGTGTGTTTATGAGGAGTTCCCCTTTCAAACATCAGCTCAGATGACACATGATGAAGTGGTTTTTTGGCAGCCGCAGAGTGACAACAAGTGGTCTGAAAGCTCATGGCAAACAACATGAACAGATACACCAGTATGAAACAAGCTTAACTCTCTTCTCTCATGTTTTGTCTCCTCTCTAGGAGGTCCAAGGCTCATTCATGCTGACTCACGAAAGTCATCAGATCAAAGAAATCACTACATGATTTCAGTTTACCTAGATGAAACTCATATCCAGGATGCAGCCTGTCTTTTCTTGCCATGCTTCGCTGCCCAATTGCAGTCTGCTCGCTCTGAAATGAACCGTCTGTATTTTCCGAGCGATAGGCATGACAACCTCTGCAAACAATCAGAAGTTAAGAAGTGAGTGTTAACTGAGATTGATCAGACTTTGAGCACATCCTGGGAGTCTGAGTCCCAGAGAGCAAGACTCTCTGTTCAGCTTGGCGCCCGGTTTGTTTGCACTGTAATTACACAGACCCTAGCAGTGCCATGATGGACATGAACACGGGGGACTCACCATGGAGAAAACAAACAAAACACACCTGTGGCGAGCATCGGATTGCGAGCCCTTAAGTGTCATGGCCTTATTTGTAATGATTGCCTGGACCAGACTGACACGCCACACAAGCTCACTGCAAGGCTCACTCGTGAACACAACCTCACCTTTTTTTTTGTTGTGCGTTTGTATTTGAGTGAACCTTGCAGATAGCTGATGATGAGTCTGTCTCCTCTGACTACTTACACTCGAACTGCTGGTTTTAAATGAAGCGGGGAGCCTTAGCTGTAAGCCTTGTCTCTTTTAATTAACTCCTATATCAGCACAGTGGATCAATGAGTGGAGACACACATGGACTAAGCACCATGCATGGATGTTCCTGAGAGCTCTGTTGAGGTTGGGTGTACATGGGGAAGAGGAGGGGAGGGGTCAAATAGGTGGGAGGGCGAGAGGGGTTGAGGCTTTCTTTTGCTGCCTCAGCACTTCGGAGCTCCATTCAAACCGGCACTGTGTCATCCATCCAAAGTCATTTTAATGGGCTGCTATATTGCATTGTGGACCAGAGGGTATTGTACAAACTGAGCTAAGCTTGGGAAGTATGGCTACAATAGCACATAACAGGTTTCTTATTTTGACTGGATAACAATATTTAATGTTATTTGGCTTTTCCAATTGACATTTTTCAGATGCCCTTTTTTTTTTTTATCATAACATTTTTGCAGCTTGCGTATAAAATGTTTTACTACTACTACATCCAATATCTGTAACACACTCGCTACAATATGACTGCACTGTACAGTATTGTTGACAATGTTAAATATAAGAAAGCATACCTTCTTAGCAGCCATAGTAGGCTACATTAACAACACTCTACCTTGCCCAGCCTTGTATTGTGCTATGCTATCTGCTGCTATGTGAAAGTCAGTGAGCACTAAAGGGGGAACGATGTGTGTGAGATACAATCTTGTCTCTGCTCAAAGGCACCTCTGGGAAGCATGGCAGCTAAGCAAATTGCTTATGTAAATAGGCCCACTGCTGTAATCCATTGTTGATGAGGTCTCTGACGTGACGGACGGATGCAGAGGCTTCGGAAATTCTTTTGTTCTTCAGATTAAATGAGCACTTTTAATGTGATTTCTCACAATTAATTTGTGACTCACGGCGGTATCAAGGCATTCAGTTAAGAAAGTGTTTAACAACAACAACAACGGCGCAGCGGACGTGGCAGTGTTTGAATAAAACGATGGGGACTTGTGGTCTCGTTAGTGGTCATCCAGAGTGTGTGTTTGCTGTTAATGAAATCCGACAGCTATAATTGTTGTTCTCGATCATTGAGTCGACGCCATGCTGTTTGTAGGAGCCTATCTTTATCTTGCAACTGCACTGTGGTATTAAGCATGACATTCATGTAGGCTAATGCTAAGTAGAACCATCAGTGTCAGAGAAGCTCAATTAGGGAGGGCTTTTCCCTTGAGCTCTGACAGCATCTTCAGACTGACTATTGCTTCAAAGGCACTGAGGGTGGAGGTCATTTTTTTTCTTGCTCACTTAACATGCTGGGTGTGTGCTATAGGTATGCAGGCGAACGTCTGTGCGTATGAGAGGGAGAGGGAGTTAAAGAATTGAGAAACGTCTACCGCTTGATTCATTCAGCTTTGTGTGTGCGTGTGCACGCGCCTGTGCACGCATCCCTCCCTGCCCTTCCATGACAGAGATGGAGAGAGAGAAGCCGGTAACCCAGAAAGGGCCTGTTGGTTCTCTCATCCTCATTCTACACACGGCGGACAAGAAGCAGCATGCCGCAGAGTCCTGAAACCTTCTGCCAGAGGGTTACTGATGACCCGCCTACCTGCTGTCTCTTTTCTTCATAGCGCCGGCAGCATGCAGATGTGTTTATGCACCTACCCTGCAGACGTAGCACCAACTTGACATCCCATACAGCCTCTTCTCTCCTGAGAGCGGGATGGGGGTGGGGTTGTTAGTTAGCTGTTTGTGTGATAGCGCGTTCAAAGCCTTTGATTTTTAACTGAGGCCGTGAGAAAGGGAGAGAAAAGACAGGAGGCTCGGGGAGGCTGAGTTACGACATTTCCATTCTCACTACAGTGCTACTCATAGCTTGTGCTCCATCTATAAATAGGATGGAAGAGATGTTGTTGGAGAAGAGACTTTGTTGGAGCGTGCATTTCCATGGAGACGAGTCTAGGATAGAAGGATAGGAATCTGGACCGGTTTGGTCATAGTCTGGTGGTATACTGTGCAGTTACATACTATATCTAGTTGTCATGTCATTCTGGGAAAGGCAAATTAGAGTAAGCTCTGTACTGTGTGTTAGATGCAGCTGTCTGAGCTGTCCCAATCCAAAGATTTGAGTCATCGGAAAAACAGGGCAGCAGCACCATCTCTATTTTGCTAGCAACACAACATAGAATAGCCTACCACAAACCATGCTGTTTCTGAACCCCATACCTCCCCTCACCAAACACACACACACATACAAACATAAGCAAAGTGCATACAACTGCTGCACCCCTTCGTGCATGCATGTTTGTACAAACACAAAGATTTGACTCATATTTTCATAGAGAAATCTCAGAGATAAGATTAAGAGTGTCTGAGACTAGTGTGTGTGTGTGTGTGTGTGTGTGTGTGTGTGTGTGTGTTTGTCCATTATATTGCTGCTGAGTTAGAGTGGTCACATGCCTGGCGTGTGGCAGCCAGTTTAAATCTTTAGAATTTTTCAGTTTCAGCTGTCCCTCTTTTGCTAACGTGGGTAACTGAGTCTTACTGTTGTCTCTGGAGTATTGATCTGAGACTGGGTGGGGTTGTCCACCATTCCGGTGGCGTCAGAATGAAAAGAGTGTTGTGTTTCCACTGTGACGGAGCCGAAGCCCCTCCTTGACTATGGAATAACTCTGTGCTGCTGCGCTGGCCCTGTTATTTGTGAGTTTTCTGTGCAGCTCTGCCTGCTGTGTAGCCCGTCTGCAGCAGAGCTTCTCTGTTACATGCAGTAAGAACACATAATTATCTCATTGTCAGATCACGGTTACAGAAATATCCCTCCATACAACCCCGGCATGGAGAGCAACACCCCCCCGCGGCCTGTCAGTCAGCCAGCCAATACAGGTATCCAGACTGGCTGTTTTATCAGGGAAAAGAGCTAGTTAGTGGAGAGGCAGGTTTAAGGGATGGATCAGTGATGTACCTCTGGCTGAGCAGTGCCACAGCCTCAGCTGACCCCGGTCCTGCCAGGGGAGCCCAAGCAAAATCCCTGCCCGGCCCTAAACTGGATGGGAGAGATGAAGGGAGAAGAAAGAAGGAGGGGGGTGGGGGAAATGGAGTGCTAGAGGGAGAGAAAGTGTGGGAGCTGGAAGAGAAATTGGGTAAATCTCCTCTGCTTTGTTTTGACAGAAAACAGCAACACAAAAACCTTCATCTCCAAAGCCAATTCCACTGCTTGTCTTTGTGTTGTCAGCCTCAGGCAGCCTTTCTAATGTTAATGTGCAGTCAATAATGTGCAGAGTTGTTTTCTGACTCCAGGTAAATAACGTAGACGTGAGGAATTCAGGCTATAAAGTGTGTATGTTGTGTGACAGGAGACAAGTTGAGGTGAGAATAAGAGAGAGCGACTCGGTGAATGTGCAGGATCCCTGACCTTTTCTCAGTCTCTGAGAGCTGGCCCAGTGATGGTGTTGCCTGGGTAACGTGGTACAAGCAGAAAAGGTCTTTTTTTTTTTTTTTTTTTTTCAACAGCGTATTGAAGGTTATCCATCTCATCGTCTACTGTTCTCTGCTACCTACGCACCACTCCTCTGTTTTCGTGACATCATTTCTGCCAAGAGGCCACAGCATTTCTCTGTGCAGATACGTACCCAGTGGAAGGCATGCTTCAAGACTAGGCTGTTGGGCTGTTGCACCCGCCTTTACCCTTCACTTCCCTCCATTCAAACGGCTCTTTGGAATAAAACACTACAACGCACAGGCAGCGGTCGTGTTATTTTCAGATTTGAATTATTGAATGACCCATGAGGCTTTGCTTCAATCCATACTCCCTTTGATGCCAAATGTGATTTAAAATATTATTTCATTGAATAGAAGTCTTTACTACTACTACTTAGTGTCTTTGCCACTTTCCTATATTGTATTTGTCACACAAACCCACAAAGGGAAACGCATGAAATAGCCACATTGCTGCACAAATCTGATGGTGTTTCTACAACCAGTTGGCCAGGCCAGGCTTGTATTACAGCCCTACTCCCTCCTCACCTCCAGTTCATCCTGTGATGATTTCCTCCAGGCCAATATCAATTAGTGTGTCTGGAGCCATGTGAGTAATTAGAGGAATTCTTATCTGTAGTGTTGCAAAGTTCCCACGGTTCACTTGTTAGTCTCAGTCTCAGGTCAAACTCCAGTATATGATGTCTTGTAGAAAATCTGTACAGTGTAATATGAATTTCAAGTCTCATTAATTCTTCTTTCTAATTTCCTACAGCAAGGTCAAGTTTGTCTAACAGTGTTACGACTCTGTGAGTTGGATTACTCTAGGCTCACAGAGCCTTTCCTTCACATAGTGTCATGCAAACAGAGCAGCCTTCATCGCTCAGAATAATGGCTACTGTGTTTTCCAGATTCTTGCTATCCATGGATGTGTTACACCCATTGGCGAAGTTTAAGGGCATCGTGATGTTGATGATAGTTTATTTACATTTTACATAGGAACTTCTATTGTACTTTAGTTATTAAAACCTTTTATCATAGTGAAAATTGCTTTTTTAATTTATTTCATTAATGAAATTACCAGGGCGTGAATTAGCAGTGCACCAGGTGCATTGTGAACTGAGGAGGAAGGTCCAACAGTAGCAGAAAGCTGCAGCTGTAGCCTATAAACTGGTCGCCTTTCTTTTTTGAGATTTGGCTCTTTGCAATTATTCTCTTTAAAACATTTCAATTCTTCTTGCTGCTTCTGTTCACTTGCCCTATGTGGCGATAAAATGTGGCGGGGCAGAGTTTTGGTGACTGGTGATAGGGCACTATCAGTCTGCCAAGATGAATGTTGTTCAAGAGAATAGTTCAAAAAAGTCATTATTTTATTTACCACTACATTGCTGCCCTTGATCACACCTGTGGGTATCTCCTACGCCCCTGTCATAGTGATAGATCAGTCCAGTGTGGCCATTAGCCTACATGGTACATGGGAGCATGTCCTGAGTGGAACAAGCTAAATGGTAGGATAGATTTAGCAGGCCATCATCCGTTTCACCAGAGAATCCCTAGCACCAGCAGTTGCAATGGCAGGCCCGTAAAAATGTGATTGATGTGGTTGACTAGGATTACAGCATAGGCTCAACATGTAGGGAAAGACGAGCTGCAATGTTACGATGCTTTGTCGGGAGGCTAAGTCGGGCAGGGCTAATGGAGAAAGGATCTGGGCTGAAGTGAGACTCCTAGCAGTATAGATTTTGCTGTTCTTCACCGGTGTGGGAGCAAGAATATAGGCCTGTTTTTCCATATATACAAACAGCTGCAGAGACGGTGTGCTGACACTGTGCTGCCGCCCTGTTCCCTCATGGCCTAGAGGGCTCTTGTAAGCTGCTCGGCCCTACACCCAGGCACACATGAATGCAAACATATGCTAAATGTACCTAAACCACTTTTTTTTTGCATGGAGAGTACCATATTTGGCCATGTTACTTCTTTCTATAGCAAATTATGCAAAAGGTAAGTCTTGGTCTTGTTTTAAACAAATCAAGCTAAGCAGAATGGATCTATTCTGATGCTTTTCAAATAACATTGTGCAAGTAGGTGGTCTTGCTTTTTACTAGATACTAAGAATGACTACTTTATACTGGTGGTACACCAATAATACACACACACATTGACACACACATAGATACCGAATTTCCTCCTGCACAGAGCTCCCATTGGCTCTCCTCTGTGATGCCTGCTCACTCTCTCTCTCTCATGTGCCTGTGTTTCCTCCCCCTCACGCCCACGGTTCTGCACTCTCCTGATTGCCAGCTTCATCTCCATGGCTAGGCGGTTGTATGTGTGTCTTTTGTGTGAGAGAAAGCAAACAGCACATCCCACAGAACATTTTTGGTTTCCCTTCTATCCAGTTGCTCTAGCTGCGTAACCAGTCTCTCCACTGTCTACTTTTTTTCCCCCCATCCATTTCTTATTCATTCTTGTTTCCAGCATCCCACAGTTTGCTGTTCAGTAGGAAGTTGAAGTCTTTCAAAGGCTGATAAACTCTGCGGTGTTTGTCCTTAAATTTCCAGGGCATCCTGGCTTTACATTGCAATTGTATCTAACATTACCTGGGGCGTTACAGCATTGCTCTTTCCGCCCTCCTAAGATTTTTTTGGGGTAACACCTGAGGCAATAAATCAAAAAAAAATGTTTTGGTAGATGTGGGATGTGGTACCAGCCTGGCTGCTGCAAGCGGTCCTCTCGTTCCCTATTGTCTCATCTGCTTTCCTTTCTCCTTCTGTTCTGCAGCCCCTAGTCATCTAGACACCTGGGATGAGGCTGCTTTGTTTTTCTATTCCATTATGAATGAAGGCAGTTTTCAGCCCACCCATTCATCTCTGCTGCAGCAGGAGACGCTAGCTGTCAGCCTCACACTCCACACGCTCCGCCTCCATGACCCTGTTTATATGTGTGTGTCTATGTGTGTACAGCCCACATGGACAATGCTTAATGACAGAGGGGTAGTACACGTTGGCATTGTGTGTGTGTGTGTGTGTGTGTGTGTGTGTGTGTGTGTGTGCACGTGTGTGTCCATGTTTCCCATGTGATAAACAGAGAAGACAGAGGTGGATCAGTGCAGCCCTCTTCCATTCTCTCGGGTT